>LZPO01044488.1:131862-150165 GCA_001675575.1 Neotoma lepida | reverse complement strand
TATGTTTTGAGACAAGGTCTCATGTAGCACAGCCTGTCTTTGAACTTTCTATGTAGCTAAGGGCCACTCTGAACATCTGATTTTCCTGTCTACACCTCCCAGGCCCTGGGAATACAAATGTGAACACCCACATCCAGTTTATGCAGTGCTGAGGCTCAAACCCGAGGCTTCACAAATGCTAGATGATCACTCTATCTACTGAGCCACATCTTTAGTTTCCTCAGGAATCTCTGTCTTATTTCCACAGTGACCACTCCATTCCCACCAGAGGTGAACAATGCATATTTTAAAAGACACAGATCAGCAGCCATGGTCAGCAAGGTCCCAAGCCCAAGCACTCCTGTCTCAGTGGAGTTCCCATAGTTTCCTCACACTCACCTTTTTGGGGCCTTCCAAGTGTTTGGCTACCTGTAAGCTTTCTGAACTTGGTTGTTTGGGGGTGGGGTATGGATACCTGATTAAGTATGATTGGCATGATTAAGCCATTGGCCGTTGGTGGTCAATTCAACCTTCAACCAGAAGGTTCAGCCTTGAAGCAGGAGGCTTGTTCCTCTGATAACTAATCTTGTCCCCACCCTGTCTGATTTTCTAGGGACCTCTTTAGTAATGTCGTTTGAGTATGTTGAAGCTGGGTGTGGTGGGGTACACCTGTAAGCCCAACACTTGGGAGGTAGAGACAGGAATATTAGGAGTTCAAGGCTATCTTCTGCTACATGGTGAGTTTGAGGTCAGCCTAGGCTACATAAGACCCTGTCTCATGTTATGTGTTTGAAAGGACTTGTAAGTATATTTCTCCTGTGTGTTACAGCTAATCGAGGATGTCTTCAGGAACCAAGGATGACGGGATAAACACTTAAGGAAAACTGTTATTAGGATATGTTCAGATAGGAGACATCATGGTTTTAGGTCCCATGAAGCAGGAATCATAGACAAAATACAAACCAGGCATGGTGGCACATGTTTATAATCCTAGCACTTGGCAGGCTGAGGCAGGAGGATTGCTTCAAGTTCAAGGGCTGCATAAGTGAGTCCAAGGTCATTCTGAGATATGTGGTGAAAACTCATCTCACACACACAAAAAAAAGAAAGCCAAAATACACACATCACAATATCTTATATTCTTGACATGCCCCTGCATCATTGCTCTGTAGTCACACTGATCATCTCTTGGATCCAGAACAGCTGAATTCTAGGACGTTCCCAGAGATATATTTCCCACACTTTATAAAACCAGCTCCCTGGGCTGGCAAGATGGCTCAGTGCTTAAAAGCACTTGTTGCTCTTGCAGAAGAAAGACCAGAGTTCTGTTCCCAGCACCACAACTGCCTGCAACTCCAGCTCTAAGAGATCCAATGCCCTCTTCTGGTATTTGTGGTCACTGCACTCACGTGCACATATACACAGAGAAACATAAATAAATATAAAATAAATCTTTTTTATACTTGGGATCTTTACCCACATGTCACCTACCCTGAGAAGTTCTCAACTCACCTTATTTGTACCAGCCTTCCCCTAATTCCAAAATGAAAACCTTGTCCTTTATCCTTTGCAGAATGACATACTTTATGAGCCCATAGAGATCATCGCAACACATGGGTAGCAGGACAGCTTTCCAGCTGGGTGTCAGATGGTATTCAAAGCAACAGCCTGGAATCTTCTCCCCCACAGATTGGCCACTCCTATTCGGTCACACCGGTTATTATTGGTCACTCAACTTTTAGCCTCCCTTGTGCTGCAGGGAAGAATTTCAGCCTTGAAGCGGTGGCTGGTTCCTCTGGAAACTGATACAACCCTTAACACACTTTTCTAGGGACTTTCCAAAAATTGGCTTAACATCATCATTATTATTGTCCATTATCTTTTCAACTTTTTTTTGAGATGAAGTCTCACTTTGTAACCCTGGCTGACCTGGAACTTTCTATGTAGACCAAGCTGACCTCAAACTCACAGAGACCGGATTGCCTCTGACTTCCAAGAGCTAGAATTAAAGGCATGAACCACTATGCTTGGCTATCTTTTTTTAAATTAGATTTATTTTAGATGTATGAATGTTTTGCCTGCTTGCATTGTATGCATACCATGTACATGCCTGTTGGATCCACTAGAACTTGGGTTAAAAGTCAGTATGATCTACCATGTGGGTGCTGGAACTTGGATCTTGTTCTTAACCACTGAGGCATCTCTCTATTCCTTCTTTTAAATTTGTGTGTGTGTGTGTGTGTGTGTGTGTGTGTGTGTATGTGCACCAGAACACCTGTGTGGAAGTCAGAGGACAACTTGCAGGAGTTGGTTCTCTCTTTCCATCATGTATACCATGGAGACTCAAACTCAAGTTGTCAGGCTTGGTAGCAAATGCCTTTACTGCTGAGCCATCTTACTGGCCTCTGCTATTATTGTTTGAGACAGGGTTTTGCTTTGTAGCTAAGGCTGGTTTCAAACATCCTCCTCCTGCCTCAGTCTCTCAAGTGCTGGCATAACAGATGTGTGTCATCACATTCAAGAACACCTCCTATTTTAGGAAATGCTCGCTTTCTCTTTCTTGTGGCTCAGAATCTACCCTGTGACAAGGCTCTCAGGGTAAATTATGAACCCATTTTAAAGGAAAGAGAGCTGAGAACTGGGTGTGGGTGGAACACACCTGTCATACCCACACTTTGCAGGGTGAGGCAGGAGGATGGTCAGGAGGATTCCAGGCCAGCTCAGGCTGCCAAGCAAGACCATGTCTCATGCAAAACAAAACAAAACAAAACAAAACAAAACAAAACAAAACAAAAAAAGGAAGCAAGGAAGTTGCGAGTTTTATGACTTATTCAAAGCAGGGATTAGCATTAAGTAGATGCAGGGTCATAGGCGAAGATATGAAAACAAAGACTGTTGAGTAAGGATGTTCATAGGGGAGATAAAAGGAGACTTGTCAGGGTAGTAAGACCTAGAAAGGAGGCCCTTTGGTTCCTGTAACTGTAGGGACCAGAGAGCTGTTGATCTGTGGTGGCAGTGACTCAGAGAGGGACAGAGTTGACACAGGCTGGCCTTGTAGAATGTGGGATATAGTTTGTGTCAAGATATTGGAGTAGGAATGAGCTATGCAAAGGGTTTAGAATAGCTGTGGTGAGTTACTGTGAAATGCATAGGATGTGTTCAGGGCAGAAGATTCTGGACAAGAGAGACTTTCAGAATGCAAGGAGTCTAGAACCTTCTTGAATATAAAACATACAGTTTTGTCAAGGGGTAAATACTTTGAGGGTTCCAAGAAGCTGTTGGGGAAGGTTTCTCTACAGAATGCTACTGAGATGAGTTCATGAAGGAACTGAATAGCATGAACAGAGTTGGGATATGCAGGCATCAGTTAACTCCAGTTTATGGTGACCGTGATGATGTAGCTGTGGACTTGGATGGTATTTGGGTTGGAGTACTCAAGTTACTGAGGTGTTTCAAGGCTGGTAGAGGGGATGTGGCTGGTAGTGAATGTGAGTCCATGGTTCCAAAGGAACACTTAGGGCAGAGGAAACAGAGAAGGGAGGAACACACAGTGAGATAGGCACAGTAGGGGAAGGAGGCAGGCAAATTAACCCAGTTTTATTGTGTGCCCTTTGTCCATCTCTGCTTCGGAGTGTTTCTGATGGTCTCCCAGATCCAATGCAGATATTTTGAGACTCGTGTGTAGACACCAGGTCGGTTAGGCTGTCCACATGGAAAATCTCCCCATGAAATGATGCCATAGAGTTTGCCGTTGCAAACCAGTGGGCCCCCAGAGTCACCCTGGTTGGGGAAGAGAAAGAAGTGCTCTTGATAAGGCTGAACAGAAGGTAGAGATGGGGGATATGTGGTGAAGAGAGTGAAAGATGGAGAGAGATAGATGTGGAGAGTCAAAGATATGAAGAGTCAGGGAGATGGAGAATCAGAGAGGTAGAGAATCAGGGAGGTGGAGAATCAGAGATAGAGAGTCAGGGAGATGAGAGTCAAGGGAATAAAAAGTCAGAGAGATGGAGAATTAGAGGGATGGACTGCGTGCCTCCAACATTCTCCATATCTCACCTCACAAGAGTCCTTCCCGCCTTCTTTGGTACCAGCACAGAGCATGTTGGCAGTGATCTTCCCGGGATACACCTGCCGGCACTCCTCATCTGAGCGCAGTTCAATGTTGGCACACTGCAGGGTTTTAGGGTAATTCACTGGGGAGGAGAGAGACCATCTGAGGAGGCTTGTCCTAGATAGTAAAGAGTCAGAGTGGGCAGGAAATTGAGATGGAATAAGTAAGAGGAAGGGAAAGATGGGGTAGAAAGTAGTAAAGAGACAGAAGTATGGACAGACATGGGAAACAAATGAGGGTAAAAGGAGGGGAGGGTGGAAGAGCTAGGGCAGGGGAGATAGGGATGGGGAGAGATGAGGGACCTGAAGGTGGGGTACTGGGGAGGTACCCTGGTACTTCCCATGCAAACATGAGGACCAGAGTTCAGATCCCTAGAACTTACGTAAATGATGGGAGCAGGCATAGTGGCCTGCCTATAATTTCAACCTCAGAAGAGACGTGAATCTCCAAAGCAAGCTGGTTAGCAAGGCCAGTCATGATGGTGGGTTTGGGGTTTGATGGAGAGACCCTGCCTCAGTTAATAAGGTAGAAGAATGATCAAGGATGATTCCCAACATCAACCTTGAAACTCCATTTGCACTCGCATACACGTGTGTGCCCCTACACAAGCAAATGTGCATACACACATACACACCACATGTGTGTGAAAATGGAAAAGGGGGGAAAAGAGAACTAGAGCTGGGTAGGATGCAAGGAGTGGTGAGAAAAAGTGAGATACCAGAGAGGAGTGTGAGGGAGAGAAAGATACAGACAGGAGATAGAGCAAGGGATTGCTGTGGAGATGTCTGCTGACATATACTAGGCTATGTTAGTCATATGTATAAAACATGCTGAAAGATACACTTTTTATAGTTCATCCACATCCATAAGATATACTTACTTAAAGCATTATGTAAATTACAAATGTGTAAATCACAAGTATATTTATTAATGTATATAATAAAGTTAGATATTAATAATAAACATTATCATATATCTTTATTTTTCAGTGCTAGGGATTGAAGCTTCAGATATGCAAGATACATTCTCTACTGCTACTCTACATCCCTAGCCCTTTTAATTTTATTTTACTTTAAAAAAATTTTTGTGTACATGTATATATATGCTAAAATAAGTATGAGGAAGTCAGGGGACAACTTTTGGGAGTGAGTTCTCTCCTTCCATCATGTGGGGGATTTAACCCAGGCTGCCAGGTAGTAACAAGCACCTTTACTCACTGAGTTCTCTGACCAGCCCTGTTTTACTTTTTTAAAAAGAAATTTTGAGACAAAATTCTCTGAGTAGTCCAGGCTGACTTCTCTGTAGCTTAGGCTGACCCTGAACTTGTGATCCTACTGACTCAGTCCCCCAGGTGACTGGCATTATAGGCCTGTGCCACCAGGCTCAGCTTATTATATAATCATTTATTCTGAGTTTGGAGAGATGGCTCAGTGATTAAGAACACTTGCTGCTCTTCCAGGGGAACAGAATTTGATTCTCAGCTCCCATATCAAGCAGCTCACAACTGCCAGTGACTCCAGCTCTAGGGGGATCTGGTGCCTTCTTCCGGCCTCTGTGGGCACCTTCACTCAAGTGCACAAACCCACACATAGACACACACACACATAGAATTAAAAATAAATCACATATATATATATAAAACGTATATATGTACACATATATATACACACATACATATATAATGTATATATAATCCCAATACTTGGGAGGCAGAGGCAGGTGGATCTCTGAGTTCCAGGCCAGTTAGGGCTACATAAACCTTGTCTTAAAACACCAACACACAGACTCACTATATATATATAAAATATATGTAACACTCATACATTTGTAATATTAATATTAAGGAGATACATGCCTTCATTTATGTAGATTTATTTTTTATAAAGGGACTGGAAAGATGGGTCAGTGGGTAAAGGTGCTTGCAGCCAAATCTGAGGTCCTGAATTCGATCCCCAGAACCCAAATGGTGGGAGGAAAGGACAGGAATCCTGCAATTGATCTCTGATTGCCCTTTGACTGCTTTGGTATATGCACCTTCCCTCCAGCACACACCCAAAACCAATACAAATATACTAAAAAGAATTCTCCTCTGACTTCCCCTGCTTATTGCTGACTCAGTTTCCTCGGCCTGTGAGGACTCCAGCAGCCAGTGCAGGCACTTACCCTGAGGGCTGGTGGTGGTACCCCAGCCAGAAACGCGACAGCAGGTACCGGTGGGTAGGCAGTCTTCTGGGGAGAGTGGCAGAGTACGGATGTGGCTGCTGAGCTGGACTGGGGACTTCAACTCCAGAAGCATGATATCATGGTCGTGGTTCAGGTGGGTGGGGCTGACCTGGTATTCAGGATGGGGGATAGAGCGGACCACCTCCATTGCCTGCTCGCCGTTCTCCACACGCCCCAGGGCATGCTTGCCTAGGTGAACTGTGTACCCACTGTGGGTACAGGAAGTGGCGGGAAAGAGACAGATGAACCCACCTCTGTCCCCACCCCAGCCCCAGCCTCTTCCCCATCCTGCACTCAAGGCCCCACATACTCTTTTCTGCAGTGAGCTGCTGTGAGTATCCATTTGGGGTGAACCAGAACGCCTCCACAGAGAAGCCGTCCATGGACCAGTAGAGCTGCCTGCCAAGGCTGAGAGTGGGGGAGGCAGGTGTAGCCACCTGGGAGAAAACCGTTGGTCCCATTGGTCCCATTGAGAATCTTGGGATAGTCCCGGGAGATTCCTGTCAAAGACAAGAAACTTAGAGAATTGGGGCTAAGGAAGAAGAGAATGCCAGTGCTATGGATCTGGACTTGGGGAAAGGGTCAGATTATTGTTTTGGCTCACCAAGGACTGGGGATTCATTTGCTATCCTCTAAGTTGATATGTTCTATCCAGTGGGGATGAGTCAGGCAGACATTTCACCTATACTATAGAAGTGCTGAAGTGTCCAATAGGCACTGAGAAGAGAGCTTATGGAATGAGAGGTTGCCAAGAAGTAAGCAGAGGTTCGCTCTCTCTCCATTTACATTTTCTTAAGGTGAAAGAATTGACTTATGTATCTCCCTAGGCAGCATCCATCTTGTTCATCAATTCATGCACCCATCAATCCATCTACCTACCTATATCCATCCATCCATCTAATGAAGACAATTGGGGGCCAGCCTCTAATAGTCTTTCTCCCAGGGTCTCCAGAAGAGACACTACCAACGTCGAGAATAATCTGAGGGAAAAGAATCTAAGTACACCGAGCTCTTCAGTCCATTAACTTCATTCTTCTGAGACAAAATTATATCTACACAGCTTCAATCCTGTACTCATACTTAGCTCTTCTCTGTCCCTTCTCCTTCTGTCCTCTCATAGTTCTAACTAAGTTCTTCCCATCTTCATCCTCATCTTTGTCTTCATTCCTCTCCATCTCTGTTCCTCCTCATTCCTCTCTGGGAACCAGTCTAAAACCTTACAAGCAGTCCAACCTTTACAATACAATACAAGGCTTTCACAACCCAAAAGGAGAGTGAATAAAGGAGATGGGGTCAGATGAGGGCTGGAATAAATCAGAAAGGGAATTTATGTGCCCAAAATATATCCTTATAAGTGGTTAGGTGAAATGTTAAAGTTTATTATAAATGTGCTAAAACTACAATCTTAGAGGTGGTTAGGTAGAAGAGTCTACAAGTCACAAAAATAAAACTGCCTTTATTTTCCTATTTGCCATTATCTGGCAGGGTCAGGGAAGAGTACTTGATAGCTAGGTAACTATCACTGCTTGAAGCACCTGGTATGAAGAAAACGCCTTTTGTTCTAAGTAAGTTGTTCTAGAATACCACTTGGGCTGTGAGAGAAAGGGTGGTCTGAGCTTCATTGCACAAGAAGCAAAGCTGTGCACCTAACGTCCACCTGCTCTAGGCGGTGTCTCCATGTGAGTGTTTACCTTAATTCAGGAGACCAGTGGGTGATCTGACCAGCTATTCTATCTGCCGCTTATCCTTGGATGCTTTATCCATGCTGGCCCCGACTTTGGATACTTGCTAAAGGAGATAATTGCAGAAGGCAGACATCTAATTCAAATGCTAAAAAAGGAGCAGAAAGCCTGGAAGCAGGGAGCCTTGGCTGCATGACTATATCCAAGTATCTTAAATGTATATGCCCAAGGAATGATCAATCCACACTGTTAGAAATTCTTGGGGAAGCTATGAGAGCGCACATGAAATTCATAGCAGAAAACAGCTGATATATTAAAAGCCAAATAACACCAAATACTCCTTGAGACTTGTCTTCCTCTGGAAGAATTCCTTGATTCTTCTAGGTATAGCTTTGTCATAGTCAGCGGAATTCTTACTTCATATTCCTGCAGCCCATAGCATCCATCCATCCATGTATATATGTATGTATGTATCTATCTATCTATCCTCCCATTTATCCATCCACCCACCCATTGATCTACCTATCCATCAGCCCATTGATTCACATGTCCTCTCATCTATTCATCCATCTATGTATCCATCTATCCACACCCATTTCCATGTATCCATTCATATATCCATACATATATACATCTATCAATCCATCTACCCCTCTATCCAATCCATTCATCCATCTATCCATCTATCTATCCATACCCCACCCATGTATCCATTCATCCACTACTAATCCATCCAACCATCCATCCATCCTTTCAACACATATTTACTGGGTGCTTTTCCAGTTCTACAGACCACCCACAAGCAGCCATGCCAAAATTCACATTTCCAACCCCAACCTGGAAGCTGGAAGCTGGAAGCTCAAATGCTATCAACCCAAACACAAGTTNCCTGTAATCTCAGTGCTGGGGAAGCAAAGACAGGAGGATCCCTGGGGTTTGCTGGTAGCCGATCCAGCTGAATTGGAGAGCTCTAGGTTCAGTTGGAGAGATTGTCTCAGAAAATAAGGTGGAGAATGATAGAGGAAGACACCTGTGTTGACCTCTGGACCATACACACACACACACACACACACACACACACACACACACACACACACACACACACGGGGTGGGGGCTGTGTCACTTGGAAGCCTCTTTGAATCCCCACCTCTCCTCTTGGGCCACTCTGCTCTGGCCTCATACACCTGTTCTCCCAACACACTGGAGCCTCTCTTGGTACTTGCTGTTCCCTGCTTCCTTATGTCAGTTATAGACCCACATGTTTCATTATGCCAATCATAGCCACATGTGGGTCTTGAAGTCAATTAAAATAAAATTCAAATCTCAGTTCCTTGGGGATGCCAGACACATCTCAGATACTCATTTATCCACATGACCAGACATAAGCATGTGGTGCAGACAGAGTACATTAGAGCTGGTGCATGGAGAATCCAGAGGCACATGACAGGGTCCTTCTTTCCTGTGAGATCTAAGTCCATATAACTTCTTCAGCAAAGCCTTCTGGGGCCCCTGGTCTAAGGGGTTCCCCTCCTGGACCTCAGGTATGTCATGTTTCTGTAAAGATGCTCATCAAAGCTACAGCTATCCATCTTTTCAGGCTTGTTGGTAATTCCCTCTCCTGCACCACATCCTTACCTTCTCTTTCACTTCTCTCTCTCTCTCTCTCTCTCTCTCTCTCTCTCTCTCTCTCTCCCTCCCTCCCTCATCCTTTTCTTTCCTTCCTCTGTATGCCTCTCTTCTCTTTCCCTTTCTCTCTGTTACCCTATCTTCTCTTTCCTCTCTCTTCCCTCTCCCTTCACCCTTAGCATAAGCTCCACCGATAGCAGCCATCTGAACCACTCTGTTCATCAGTCTCATTTCTCAGATCTACCATATGTGACAACAATGGAGACACAGCTGTGGGCGGTGGAGCACATCTAGATCCCAGTGGGCTGCTTTCTTACTATGCAGTGTCCTGCAAATTGCCAGCCTCAGCTTCCCTCGCTGTTGAGTAGGAAGAACATAGTCTTCCCTCTGTATCTGTGGAGAGCTGGTTCTAGGGCTCTACAGACATTACAACCCAGGAATGTTCAAACCCTTTACATAAAGCATCACGGTGTTTACATATAACCTCTACACATCTTTCCATCCTATTAAACCACCCCTGATGATTTATAATAGCTAATAAAAGCCAAATACTGTGTAAACAACGACTACACCTTATTTCTCTGGGAGTAATGCCATACAGGGAAGGCCAACGTGAGCTCAGCACTGACAAGAATAGTTTGTTTGTTTATTTTATTTGCTGTATAGTTGGTTGAATCCTCAGATGGGGAGCTGTGGATACAGAGGACTGGCTGTGGGGGGCTCATCACACATTAGGAAGCTGTGGGATTCACTGAACCTCCAGTCTAAGCATCTTACAAATGCTTAACTCCAAGGGAGGCCCCTTGTCTACCAGCCCACTTCCCCACCTGCATATGCTGGGGTGGGCCCCATGGGTCTAAGAGTTAAAGGCAGGAATAAATAGAGGGCCATTTTAGTTGGGACCAAAAAATGAGACAAAGGTGACATTAAGAGGTAGAGACAGAGGCCGGGCGGTGGTGACGCACGCCTTTAATCCCAGCACTCGGGAGGCAGAGGCAGGCGGATCTCTGTGAGTTCGAGGCCAGCCTGGGCTACCGAGTGAGTTCCAGGAAAGGCGCAAAGATACACAGAGAAACCCTGTTTCGAAAAACCAAAAAAAAAAGAGGTAGAGACAGGAGGATGAGAAGTTCAAGGTCATCCTTGGCTACATAGCAAGTTTGAGGCTAGCCTGGGCTACTTGAGATCCTGTCGCAAAGATGAAAAATTAAATAAATAAATGGCAAACTCAGAAACTGAGTGATGGTCCAGTTCTCTTTTAACTCTGGGTATGTCCACGTAAAAAAAGGCTCATGAGGAGGCTGGTTGGATTGAAACCCTCATTCTCATCAAGTTCCCTCTTAGTACCAGGAGGGAGCAAATCCTTATCTAGCACCTGAGCTTTGGAGGTTCTACAATCTTTAGTAGCTATTTCATATAAGACGATAAGAGCCAATTAAGCCAAGGTTGGTGGTGCAGGCCTGTTAGCCTAGATCCTTGGGAGACAAACATAGGGAGATTGCAAATTCAAGACCTGCCTAGGGTACAGAAGTTCAAGCTGGCCTGGGGAACTTAGTGAGACTCAACTTCCAAAATAAATAAATAAATAAATAAATAAACAAATAAATAAAAAGATGGCTGGGAATGTAGGTCAGTGGTAGAGACTTCCTTAGCTCTCATGGGGCCCTGAGATTGATAGTGTGTGTGTGTGCGCGTGCGTGTGTGTGTCTCTATATCTATCTATCTGTTTGTCTATCTATCCATCCAAGTAGACTGCAGTGTACTAAGGATCTAACCTTTTGCAGTCCTAGGGATTGACCCTAAGGCCTCAAATACGCTAGAAAAGCACTCTACCCCTATGCTATATCCAGCCAATAAACTTTACTTTTCACTGTGTACACAGGTGTACTCGTGTGTGTGTGTGTGTGTGTGTGTGTGTGTGTGCAATCAATAAAATAAATAGAAAGAAAACAACAGGAAAATGAAGCAAAAGAGTTGAATTTTAAAAGCCCTTTAGGTCAAAAGTTATGCAGACAATCCAATGGACTTCAGAGGAGGGCATGGTGGACCGGGTAGACAGCCTGGATTAGTGTCCTGGCTCAGGTGTGGCAGTGTCTTTGGGGCAGGATCCTTCTGTCCCTGAGCCCTGGGAGTAATTGCAGTGCACCTACCTCATTGGGATCTGGAGGGTTCCACAAGACACAGCATGTGGGGCTCCTGGCCCAGGGCAAGGTACCAGGAGGGACAAGGGCGTGAATCCTGGGTGTGACACCAAAGCAGAGCAGCCACCCCACCTCCGGGCAAAAGCTGGTGCGGGGGTGCCAGGTACTGTGGACCCTTCTCCTTAAAGTCAGAACCAAGTCCCAGGGAGGTCTCTGGAAGCCTCCATTACATATCTAGGTTCCTGAGAGTGGCTCACCTCATAGGGGCAATTAATTATTAACTAATTATTTGAATAATTATTTCAATAATATCTGCACAGCTCCCCCAGATAGGCTGTGGATGCCACGGGCAGAACACATGAAGTGTCTCGTGCTTGTCCCTGGTAGAATAAGTGATGCATGCATACATGGGGTTTCTCGAGTGTGTATGGGAAGGCAGAGAAATGGGCTGGGCTTATAGCTCAATTGATGTGCATACACACAGCCCAGGGTCCATCCCCAACACCCCATAAACAGAGCCTGGTGGCACATACTTGTCATTCCTAATGCTGGGAAGGTAGAGACAGGAGGATTAAGAGTTCAAGGCCATCCTCAGCTACATAGTGAGTTTGAGACCAGCCTGGTCTACAGAAGACACTGTCTCAAAAAACAAAATACAAAAAGCCACTAAAATATCAAATAAGGGTCTGGAGAGATGGCCCAGTTGTTAAGAGCACTGTCTTCTCTTCCAGAGGACCTGTGTTCAAGTCCCAGCGCCCACATGGCTGCTTACAACTGTCTGTAACTCCAGGGGATCCGGCACCCTCATACAGACATAAATTAAAAAATAAATAAATAAAATAAAAATTCACGACTTTCAGAGCCTTTTCTATCACACACTAGGTATGCCCCTCCTTTTCTTGTCCCAAGCAATTGTAGGCTCAAGTTTTGCTCAAAGTAGCATCTGTTAACATTTGAACCAGGGGCCTGCTGAGCTTCCTGCTCTCGGGGAGGTCTTGAAAGTGTGTGTGTGTGGTGGTGGTGGTGGTGGGGAGGGTGTGTGCTGCAAAGAGCCAAGAGAGTGGGAGAGGGTTGGGGGCTTCTCTGAGCTGGGGCATCTCTGGGGTCGGAGGTGAAGGCACTGGTGTTGGTGGGCTGACCCTAGCTGGGAAATCAGGTCACACAGGCACTAGCAGGAAGCTATCCGTGTGTCCTCCCTGGCCCTGAGTGGGCGGGGGGCGGAGCGCGTGGGTCCCCCCTTCCCAGTGGCTTGACCCTTCCCACCATTGGCGTGAGAGTGGCCTCCCTGCCTCCACCACTGTGCCTGAGTACTCACCTCCGGACAAGGCCACGGTCAAGCAAGCGATGGTAGCCACTAGGGGCCACATGATAGCTCCGGGATGGGGGTGGGCAGGGTGGGCGGGGCCTGGGCCGAGAGGTTGAAGTGGGTATTGCAAAGCAAGCCCCGAGACTGAAATTCTCTGCGCTTTTCAATCTTGAACTTTCTGGTTCTATTCACTCTGAAATCCTTGACCCTTGAATCTTGCCCTCCCGTAATTCCATCCGCAGTGTGTGTGGGACACCCCGAGAGCTGGTAGACGGACAGCATGCACTCCTTTGAGCTCCAGTGCCTGCCATCACTTCCAAGAGGTCACCCCTTCCTCCCCTGCACTCTGAGAACTGAGTCCGGACAGCATTCCCTTGCTCATGACTCCTTCCCCGCCTCTGACCCCATTTTCCCCTCTATGGGCCTGTCCCGGACCCTGGGTCTCCTCCCTGGAGTCTAGTCTTTCTGCATGCTTAGACTCCCTGCATCTCTGCAGATTTCTGTCTCCACCTGCGCCTCACGCTGACTCAGCTGCCCTGTATCCCCTTTACCATCCCTCCTTCTTCCTTCTCTTCCTCCTTGTCCCCCTCCAAAGCCCCTTCCCCAAGCTCTGCCCCTCTCCTACCCAGAGACCCTACCTGAGGAGGGGCCCAGGTGGCCAACTTCAGCCTCCAGCTGCCTAGAAACTTCAGCTCCGACCCATGGCTTTTAACCCCTGAGCTCCCTCCCCCAGAGCGCGCACCGTTTCCCGGTGCTGGCTCCCCCTCTCCACCCCCAATGGCTCAGCTTGCTGTTGACAGGCACCCCCCAGCCTGGGCTCTGCCCTCGGCTTGGAGGCGGAGCTTCTGGGACAAGCTGGGACCCAGATCTGGCCCCGCCCAAGCCCGAGTTGAACCCACTGTGAACCTTCGTATGGCAGGACCACAGAAAAGGGGAAAGCCCACTTTCCTTCTCAAACTCCTCCAGCCTCCATACCCCTTGCCATACTACATCTCACTCCTTTCCTCACCTCTGCTCTCACCTTGTGCATGTTCTTAGTCTATCCCAGCTCCCAGATAGTCATCACTGACCTGTCCTGAAATCCCACCTTTACCATAAGGGATCACTCCCCCGACCCGTCCCTCAAGGCCAGTCCCTCCACCAGAGGCAACCTAAGCTTATCTCTCAACATCAAAGCCAGCACAGCCAGGGGGAGTCTCACCTCCAGCCTTGTTTCTTCTGAAATTCAAGGTGATGACCACTTATGTTCATCACCCCCTTCCCAAGACATACACCACCATAGGTGCCTGGCCAACAGAGTATCTAGTGCCCCTGAGCTTGTGTGGGGCAGAGACTGAGCCTGGGAAAGTAGTTTGAACTAGGCTGCCTTTCAGAAGCAGTTGATGAGGTGATGGAGTGCAAGGCAGGGTGGGTGGAGAGGATAGGGCTAGGGTGTGGGGGGGCAAGCTGGGATGGGATGGGTGGAGGAAGAGGAAAGAGGAAGGGACGGTGTTTGGGGAATGAGTAGGTGGCTTCTGGAACTTTGCTGGGTGGGGCCCCATGAGTTAATCCCAGGGGGTGGATGGGGCAGGATTAGGGATTAAGAAGGACAGAGGTGGAATCACAATTTGAAAACAAGCCAAGGATGGGGATGTAGTGAAGTTTGGAAAGAGGGAGCTAGTAGAGATGACATCATTAAGATACAGGCTGGTGGGGTGAAGGTTCACAGGATTGGAGGTGGGGCTATCTATAGTCAGGTACAGGATTTGGGGGAATGGTGTAGTCCAGACCAAGAGTAGTTAATTTGGATGTAGAGACCAAACCTAGTTCAAAGTTTCCTTTTTAAAACAAGGTATTGCAGGGTTTTACCAATTGTAGTTCAATTGGTAAAGTGCTTGTCTGGCATGCATGAAGCCCATGTAGGTTTCATCCCTGTATAGGGGCACACACCTGTGATCCCAGCATTAGAGAGGTACAAATAGGAGGATCAGGAGTTCAGTGTCATCCTTGGCTACAAGATGAGTTTAAGATCAGTATGGACTTTAAAAGAGAGAGGAAAAAGCCCATAGCATATAGACAATAAAGAATGCTAATATGAACTTAACGAATCAGTGCTTTGCTAAGCACATTGGTCCTTAGCAATACTTCCACCTGGCAAATTTCATTTTTGTGGGTTTAGAGAAGAGTATTTGCATCACTATCAGATAGCTGCAATTTAAAGTTATAAAGTAGCACTGAGTATCACAGGGCCTTGCTGCACAGTTCTGTCATCCTAAATACCTGGAAAGGCTGAGGCAGGAGGATGAAAACTTCAAGGTCAGCCTGCATTGCAGAGTGAGTTCAGGGCTAGCCTGTGCAACTTAGCAAGACCTTGTCTCACAATGCAAAGTATGAAGGGGACTAGGGACATGGCTGAGTGGTAGAGCCCTGCTTAGAATCCCCCAGTGAGGGCTAGGGGCATAGCTCGGTGGTAGAGCTCTGTCTACCATGGTAAGGCTCCATGTTCAGGCCCTAGTATTTCTCAATGTGGTAAAGAAGCATCCCAAAGACAATAACACAGATGCAGAGATGTTCCAAAATCAGATAATCTATCTAATTTTCCGTTGAAGAACCGATTGGGTCTGTTATCTCAGTCCTTCACTAGGAATAGAAGTTTGGTTTGATGCAAGAACTGAAGGGGATTGTTGTTAGGATTCTGGTGATTCTAATGAGCTCACTGGAAATGCAGTGGCTTGGGAAGAAGGGCAGTGTGATACTAGGTTATGTTTGGGGATAGGGTTGGGTTGCACATGGGAGGGACATGGAGATAAGGGTGCTGCTAGGGTCCTGTTGGGTTGGGGTGGGTTGGAGGGCAAGATGGAGGATGGAAGGATGTTGAGATGGTTGGGATTGTGGGTGAATACCAGGAATGGGAACTAGACACAGGCTGAGCATTTGTGTTGGGGTAGGTCTTGGTAGGGGGCAGGGTCACATCTTCGAGTTCCTGTTAAGGTGACTGAAAGGCCAGTGTCCTTTCCCACCCTAGACTTCCTCCACCTCCCCAGGCAGGGTTTGGAGTGGGTGCTGAGCCCATTCCTTTCCGGTAGAGTCGGGTTCAGGTGGGGTGGCAAGAGGGAGGATGCTAGGTGAAATAAGGTGACAGCTTGTGTGGGAAGTCAGGGTACCTGTGCCCTCTTGTGGCCCAGGCTCAAGCTTCCAGTAAAGCTTTCTCACTTGGGAGGGGCTGGAGCCAGGAGTGGGGGCGGCTGGTGTTGGCATTTGTTGAGGGGTGATTGCCAGGTCAATGTTGATGTTCAAGGTTATGATTGGCCAGGACTCAGGCAGCCTACCTATGTTGAAGTGAGGTCATGGACCCACCAAGGGCTGGGCACCTTCCACCCCCTCACTTCATTAATAAGGCAACAAGGAGCTCATGGCTGATATTCACACTGGACCAAGTCCAGGGGTACTGTCTCATAGCTCATCATCTTTCCATGTATCGGCAGCCTAGCTGGAGAAGGAAAAAACCAAAAGAGTCAATGTTCCTAGTGGCTCAGAACTTGACACCTACACATAGATAGCCTGAGTTCAGGTGAGGCAGTTACTCTGTGCCTCAGTGTCCCCATATGCAACATGGCCCCCATCCACAGCACTTACCTCATAGAAAAGAGTTAAGTGAACTAATAGCTAAAGGTGTTTAAAAGAATGCTTGGCGGAGATCGTGGGTCTCAGTGTACTTATTAAAGAGCCAAAGCTGGAGATGGAGGCAGCCCCAAGGTTTCCAGAGGAGGCCCCACCCTAGCTTGGCTTCAAAATAGGATTCTTTGTCAAGCATAAACTGGAAATTCTGGTTGGAAGTGTTGGCTAGGACAAGAAAATCTGCCCCACACCCAGAGCCTGATGTAAACATGAATTGACAGAGGACACAAAGGGAAAAAGGACCAGAAGAAGAGTTGACATTCCTAGTGGTTCAGAGCTTGGGTCTGAGTACAGGTGATGTAAATACACAGACACAGGAAGCCAAGGTAGGAGGGAGGCAGAGATGTGGGAGAAAGGCTGCAATGCCCAAGAAGACAGCAGACTCTTGGAGGACTGGGTGTCTCAGCCGGGTCCTTGTCATCAGGAACATCGAGTTTAATCCCCATCACCCTCATTCTTTGCCACCAGAATACAGAGTTCAAAAGTCCGTCTTACCAACTACCTGCTTCTGCACCACACCCTCTGCCTCTATCTCTCTGTACCTGTGGCTAAGACAGACCCCTCGGGATCCTGTCCCTCCTGACTACTCAAGGGCGCTGTTCTAACACCCTTTTTGACAGGATCATCAATATTTTTTCTTCCCCAGAAAATGTCCCATTAGCATAAAACGGTAGAATTTCTCCCATCTATCATTTAGAAAATAGCAATGGGGGGCACGCTTCCTTCTTCCAGCCTTGGCATTCCCCTTCCACTGCTGGCCCATCTCTGCTCCCATTTGATTCAGTCCTGTCTCTAAAATATTGGCTACACTCCTAGTGTGTAGTTCTCCTGAGCATATTCTATGAGTGCATTCTCCCTATACCCCCATTAAAGGCACCTGTGGCCTCCATGTTGTAGAATCTGAACATCTCTTCATGGTTCATCTTACTTGAATTGTCAGTAGGGTTCAAAGTCCATCACTCCCTGGTCCACCAGAGTTCCCTTCCTTGGCTTTCTAGGACATGGTGTTCTGGGTCTCCTCAGCTGTGTCTGACTGACTTCTCACTGCCTGAAGCCTCTTCTCCTTTCTGTCTATACTCACTCCCTCACTGACCTCATCCTGTCACATGACTTTAAATATTATCTACAGGTTGACAACTACTTCCAAATGTAATGTCTCTGGACTCTTGTTCTGGGGCTTTCAAGTTTACCACCTGCCTGCCCANTCCTCATCACCATGTTCTGCTCCTCTTGGTCCTCTCTGGCAGTGGTCACACCATTCTTTCCTTACTGAGCCAGAACCTTGGTCTTGACTTTTGATTCCTTTTCTCACATCATATATCATTCTCCTATCAACCTCCCAGCTGTACCTTCAAAATGATAGACCCCAAAAACAGGGTACTACCTTCTTGGGAAGAGGGGCCCCAAAATCCCAGACTCCAGTCCAGTTGATGCAANCTGCAAGAGGNTTTANTTCANGGCAAAAAGANAAATGGTTGTACAATCGGGCCTTCTTGACTCTCCCGAGCAAGAGAAGCCCCGAACTGAAATCACACACAGTTTTTAAAGGCAAAAATCACAGAATTACAGTTTTCATACAG
>LZPO01044488.1:109182-123877 GCA_001675575.1 Neotoma lepida | reverse complement strand
AGCAGCAGAAGGAAGGAAGGAAGGAAGGAAGGAAGGAAGGAAGGAAGGAAGGAAGGAAGGAAGGAAGGAAGGAAGGAAAGAAGTGAGATAAGGGGAGGGTTGGGGATATAGGTTAGTGGTACAGCACTTGCTTGGCAGGCAGAAAGCCCTGGTTCAATTCCCAGCACTAGGAAAGATAAAATAAAAAGGATGTACCTATTAGAATCAATAAAATAAGGTGTTCAATCATTACTGGTGGATTGGTGATGGGTCTGTTCTGTACGCTGTGAAAATGTGTTGCTCTGATTAGTTGATAAATAAAGCTGTTTGGCCAATAGTGAGGCAGAATAAGGTTAGGCGGGACATTCTAACTAGAGAAAGAGGAGAAGAAAGCAGAGCTGAGCAGACACCATCCCGCCGTCTAGAGAACAGCATGTAACGACACACAGGTAAAGCCACGGAACACGTGACGATAGATTTATAAAATGAGTTAATTTAAGATGTAAGAGCTAGCTAGCAAGAAGCCTGCCATGGCCATAGTTTAAAAATAATATAAGCCGGGGCTGGAGAGATGGCTCAGAGGTTAAGAGCACTGACTGCTCTTTCAGAGGTCCTGAGTTCATTTCCCAGCAACCACATGGTGGCTCACAACCATCTGTAATGAGATCTGGTGCCCTCTTCTGGTGTGTAGGCATACATGCCAGAATACTGTATACATAATAAATAAATAAATATTAAAAAAATAATAAGCCTCTGTGTGTTTACTTGGGTCTAAGCGGCTGCAGGAGCTGGGCGGGACCCGACAAACTTTCACCTACAGATTGGTGAGTTGGAAATCAGATTGAAGCCATCTTTAATATAAATTATTTTTTGCTTAGCTTTGTAGAAGCATGCAAGCTGAGAATTACAGGATGAGCTTTGTACGATATAAGAGATAATGGTGCATGAAGTCAGCTCAGGTCCTGCTTCAGATAGACAGACCAACAGTAGACCCTTGTTAACCTCTGGTTATTTATTTTATTATATATATATATATATGTATATATATATATAAATGTTTTATATGCATAAGTGTTTTGACACATGTATGTCTGGTGCCCAGAATTCAGAAGAGGGTATAGGATCCCCTGAAATTGGAGTTATGGATGTTTGTGAGTCACCATGTGGGTGCTAGACTCACATGGGTGCTGGGAACTGACCTATGATCCTCTGCAAGAAGCAAGAAACAGCCAGTTCTTAACCACTAAGTCATCTCTCCAGCCCTTATTTTTATTTTTATTGTGTGTGTGTGTGTGTGTGTGTGTGTGTGTGTGTACTATGCAAATACAGTGCATACAGAGGTCAGAATAGGGCACTGGATCTCTTAGAGTTGGTGGTTATGAGCCCTCCAATGTGGGTGCTAGGAACTGAATTCAGGTCCTCCACATGAGCAGCAAATACTCTTAACCACTGAGCCATCTCTCCAGCTCTGCTCCCTAGCAGTCTTTTTTTTTTTTTTAAGATTTTTATTTATTATGTATACAGCAGAGGGCGCTAGATCTCATTACAGATGGTTGTGAGCCACCATGTGGTTGCTGGGAATTGAACTCAGGACCTCTGGAAGAACAGTCAGTGCTCTTAACCTCTGAGCCACCTCTCCAGCCCTCCCTAGCAGTCTTTTGTGTTGCTTTAATAATATAGGTCTAAGACTTGCCACCCCAAAACTCCCAAACCCCATGCTGTCTCCTACATGAGGCCAGCCTAATAGCTTCCTGTATCTGAACCACACCATATCAAAGATCATGAGATCATTCCCAGGCAGACATTTCCATGGCTGTGCTGGTAGAGGTTTGATGTTGACTCTCTGAAAACAAAGCTGTCTTTTTTGCCAATTGCTGTGGTGTAAATAGTCCTACTTTGTCTGATATCAGGTTTCTGGTGTGTTTAGTTTCACACTATTGCTGTGAAAAATACCATAATAACAAAAGCAACTTAGAGGAGGAAAAGGTTTATTTCAGCTCACAGGTTATAAGTCCTTCATTGAGGGAAGTCAAGGCAGGAGCTCAAAGAGGAGTTTGAAGGTGAAGCCATGGAGGAACACTGTTCGCTCCCTTGCACAGGCTCATGGTCAGCCCAGGACCACCTGTCTAGGGAATAGTGCCTCACACAATGGCCTGGGCCCTCTATCTACATCAACTAGTAATCAAGACATCCCTCACTGAGATGTCCACAGGCAAATTTAGTCTACACAATTCCTCAATTAAGACTCTTTTCTTAGGTGACTGTAAAGGAACATTTCCATGTCCCCACCGCCCAGTCCCAAATAACCGACTCAGAGACTGAATATGAATTATAAATTCTCAGCCAATAGCTCAGGCTTATTACTAACTAGCTCTTACATTTTGTTAACCCATATTCCTTATTTACGCTCTGCCATGTGGTGGTACCTTTATTAGCATGGCACATTCATCTCCGGCTCCCTCTGTGTCTCGCTGGTGACTCCTGACTCTGCCCTTCTCCTTCCCATCATCCTTAGCTTGGTTGCCCCACCTATACTTCCTTCCTGGCTACTGGCCAATCAGTGTTTTATTAAACCAATTTGAGTGACAAATCTTTAGTGTACAGAGGATTATTCCACAGCAGGTGATGCTAGGCTATTTCAAGTTGACAAATGCTAACCAGGAAAAAAGTGTTAACTCACTGGGTATGCAGTTGGGATCAGATATATAGTTCATTGTGATGGTTAATTTTGATTGTCAAGTTGTATGAATTAAGAAATACCTAGAGTGTCTGGAGAGATGGCTAAGTGGTTAAGAGCACTGGCTGCTCTTCCAGGAGACCTAGGTTAAATTNCCAGCACCCATACACTGGCTCACAATCATCTGTAACTCTAGTTCTAGGGGATCTGATGCCCTCTTTTGGCCTCTACAGGCACCAGGCATGCACATGGTTCACAGACATATATACAGGCAGAACACTTATGCATATAACATTTTTGAAATGAAAAAAAAATTAAAGAAAAAAAGAAATTCCTAGGGGAGCTGGTGATATCATAGTTCAGTGTGTATGACCTGATTTTGATCCCCAGAACTTACATTAAAAAAAAAAGCAGGCATGGTGGCATGCACTTGCAATCACAATCTGGGACTTACTTTCTAGCTGGCCTTCTTTAATCAACAGGCTCCTGACCAGTGAGAGACTGTCTCAAATAACAAGGTGAACAGCTCTTGATGAATGACACCTGAGGTTGACCTCCGCCCTCCACACCTTCACACACACACACACACACACACACACACACACGTGCATGTCATGCCCCTGGGTTGAAACATTACACCCTGGAAGAAGACTCCTTAAGGCTCAGGAAGGTTTAAATTAAAACATTCCCTCTATCCTACTTGGCTTTTTGTCAATTTGACATAAATTAGAGTAATCTGGGAAGAGGAACCTCAACTGAGAAAGAATTCCTTTGATGATGAACTGTGATGTGAAAGTGGAAGTCAAATAAACCCTTTCCTTCCCAAGTTGCTTTTGGTCATGATCTTTATCAGAACAGTAGGAACTCTGACAAAGGCAAAAGCTGGTACCAGGAGTGGGGTACTGCTGTGACAGACCAGACCATGATTTGGGGAGGACTGTGGAAACACTATGGAACGTGGAGCCAGAAAAGCCATTGAGTGTTCAGAGCTTACTGAGCTGTTGTAGGAACTTAGACGATGGTGCTGAGAGCAGTGCAGATAACGGAGGCCTGGCCTGTGAAACTTCAAAGGGAAGTTTGAGAGTCCCTTAAAGACTCTGTTGGGGCTGTTTGATATTGAGACTCTGTGGTTCTGGTCAGATGGGGATGAAGCTGTCATTAACAAGAGATCAGAAACACTAAAGTGAAATCTTTTCTTTGCTGGGACAATGGGTGCTGGTCAGTTGGAGCTGTAATTAAGAAGAGACCAGCCTCACTGAGGTGAAGTCTTCTGGGAAGTGTTTCTTCAGGATCAGCACACAGAGGCTATGGTTCAGAGAGAGGGTCAAGGCTGTATCTTGTGCTGGCAGCTAAACTTGGTAATGTGTGAAAGTCCCCAGGTGGCACTGGTTTTGAATGCATGAAGGGGTCATAGGGAGCAAATAAGGCTTTGTGCCGTGTGGCAAGGCTGGGGTCCTGAGAAGAGGACGCTGGTGAAGTGCAGCTCTGGCTTTCAGTAGAAGCCCCAGTGTTTGAGGGCTCCTGGAGAGAAGCTGAGGTTTGGCAGCATGGGGCAGGGTCAGAGTCACTGAAGAGAGCCCAGAGGAGGCTGTTGGTGAAGGTGAAGCCCAGTTGCAGTAGAGACCTGAGGATTTTGGAGATGCCAGTACCATGGGACAATCACCAAGGACACCAGCAGGTGTGGAGTGGAGCTGGTCCTGTCTCTTATACACATCTAGATGTGTATAAGAGACAGGGCTGTGGATGGCAGAGCCAGAGAGGTAGAGCTGTTCAAGCCCCTTGGAGTCCAGAAGTGAGTCCCAGATGACTGACACTTGAATGAAAAAAAAAAAAAAAAAGAAAAGAAAGAAAGAAACAGGAAAGGAAACATGGCTGTTCCTAGGTATGGTAGAGGAGAAAGTTTATTGTAGATAAAAGGGAGAGCATAGTCAGAGGCAGAGACATCTGGGAGAGTCCAGAGTGGACATGACCAGACTGAGGTGTGCCATGTGAGGAGGTGAAAAGAGAGAGGGGAACCAGGTGCAGCAGCCAGGAGGCCCAAAGGTACAAAGAGAGCAGGGAACCAAAATGGTTGGATTATATAGGTAAGGGAAGCCCAGCCCCTGGGCTGGAGAGTTCAGGGTAGGGGGTGGGGTATGCCAGGGTAGGGGGTGGGGTGTACCAGGCAGGAGGGCTGTAACAGGTAGGGACTGAGGGATGCTTGGAGAACCTAGTGGCCAGCTTCCACTTTGGTATGTTAAATAAGCACCTCAGCCATTTGTCCCAAGTTTGAAACCTAACAATTCTGAGCTGGACACTGCTGGACCTTGGTTTTGATTTGATCTGACTGTGAGTGTGCCCTGGCTCTTCCCTCCTAGAGTAAGAAAGCATGTAACTTTTTTAAAAAACAGAAGCCCACACTTAAAAGACTTTGATGTATTAGAGAGAGAAATTGAATATTTTAAAAAGACTTAACTTTTAAAATGTTTGAATTTTTAAAGACTGGAGCTTTTATAAGTTGGATGTTTTATATTGTTATAGTGGTATTAACATGAGCTCTTGGGGACAAACAAGAAAGGAAGCTTTATGGTTTAATAGTGATGTATCAAGATGATAAGGTGTCACCCTCCATGTGGACTGAAGAGATGACTCAGTGGTTAAGAGTTCATGTTGCTCTTGCTAAGGACCCAAGCTTGGTTCTCAGCACCCACACAGGGCAGCTTGCAACTGTCTGTAACTCCAGCTCTAGGAACCCAACACCTATGGCCTCTTTGGTGTCTGTAGGCATCTGCATGAATTCATATACTCTGACCCCACACACATACACATAATTAAAAATAAACCAGTCAGATGTGGTGGTGCACCCCTTTAATCCTAGTACTCAGGAGGCAGAGGCAGGCAGATCTCTGTGAATTCAAGGACAGCCTGGTCTAAATAGTCAGTTCTAGGCCAGCCAGGATTGCATAGTACATCTTGTCTAAAATAAAATAAATATTTTTAAATTGCATGTACGTTCTTTCCAGGAAGGAAGGGTTCAGGGTACTCATGAAATTCTAAAGTAAACAAATGTCTCGTGTCTGAGAAAGCTAAAGTTCCCAAGATTCACAAGGGCCATCTCCAAGGTTATAAAAACAGCAACAAGGGCTGGAGGGGGAATTTTCCCACCTGTCCAACTGCCTGGGTCTGAGGGAGGAGGCTGGGCCTGGATCCCTGGGTCTGAGGGAGGAGGCTGGGGACTAGAGTCTTAAGTGTGTGGGAGGAGGGCTGAGGAGGACTCCAGAGTCTGATGGAGGAGGCAGAAAAAGCACAGGGACAGCTGGGAACGATAAGATGGTAATGGATAATCAGTTGCCCTGCATCGTTCTCTGGATCCAGTTTTGGTAATTGCACAGGTTTGCATAGACCCCTGGGTAACCAGGCATGGCACAACGCTCCATTCCCCAGGACACAAGGCCCTGGAGCCGTCCTCCACACACCAGGGGTCCCCCAGAATCACCCTGTGAGGAGGGGAAATGGGAATAGAATCAGCCACAGGAGGGAAACAGTTAGACAACAGCCCTCCTCACCTCTGACCCTAGCCCCAGGCCAGGACAATTGCTTCCATCTGCACTGTCCCCACCCCAGTCTCCCTCCAAGGATCTGATGCCCCTACCCCACCGCCACCTCACCTATATCTCCAGATGACTCTGTGTCTCTTCACCCCTGTCTTTGCCTCTCACACTGTTAGCTTTGGATTTGCAGACATCCTAGCAGTTCCCCAATTCCCCTATGTACACATGTCACTCTATGCGGCTTCCACAGATGTTTATTAGACAAAACAGGAAACTGAGGCATAATAGAGTTAAGTCCAAAGGAGCATGTGACCACAAGGCAAGGCAGCTAGGTGATTCCTGTATCTCTGTACCCCTGAGGTCTCCTTGCAACCACACCCTCTGACTTTTCTGTTATTGAGATACTGTGGTACCCAAGACCAAGCCCCAAATTGTCCCAGATACAAATACGGGCCTCACCTGACAGGAGTCCTTTCCGCCTTCGGGAACACCGGCACAGACCATGCCGGATGTAATGGTTCCAGGGTAGGCTCGACGGCACACCTCCTCTGACATGATGTTGACATTCACACACTGTAGAGCATTAGGGTACCTGGCTGCAGTGGGGCACAGAAGGGTCACAATCAGAGACCTATGAACCCAGGTGTCCGGGGTCAGCCTCCTCCCTCAGGCCCAGGGATCCAACTTTGTATTTCCAGGGTGAGGGCTCCTTACCAATGGGGCTGGCTGTGGTCCCCCAGCCTGACACCCGGCAGGGAGTCCCTGGGCTGGCACAGGTCCTGGCCACAGAAATGGGCCTCACTGCTCGCCCCATCCGCACTCTCTTCTGCAGCCGCAGCAGCATCAGATCGTTGTTATGGGCCCGGGGTTGGTACTGGGGATGTGGTATCTGGCGAACTACACGCACCACCTGCTGAGTCGCTTCCCACCTTCTTAGGTTGTGCTTGCCCAGGGCTACGTGAAGAATCCTGTCCCACAAACCCCAAGAGTAAATGCTGCTTAAAGTCTGACCATGGAGCATGCTCCAGCCCCATTTTCTTCTGCGGTGATGAATTTCACTCAGAGTCTAATCTGTGTCCCTCTAACTGTGGGCTGAGCATCTTGTGGCCTTCTCTTCTCATGGCCTGGGCATTCTCTCTTTGCCCAACCTCATTTGACATTCCTTCCTCTTGTGTGCTATACTCAAGTGCAGTTTAGAGTTCTTCATTCAGTTCCTGTGTCCATGCAGGTTTCTGGGTTTTGAGTTCTAAACAGGCCCATGAGTGAAGCTAGGTCCTTGATGGCAGGGCTCCAGAATCTGAACTATGCCTCTCAGTCGAGATTCTTTTCTAGACTCCAAATCACAACCTAGCTTCTGTGCTATATTCTATACATGGATCTGGGTTTACAGCTAAACTCTGGGACCCTGGAATCCATGAGTTATTGATATAAGAGTAAGAGAGGTCACTCACGGGCGGGCACAATGAGCAGCAGTGATGACCCACTCATCTGACAGTAGAACGCCTCCACACACGAAGTTACGCCCAGGACCTGCTTGCAGGGCCACTTGCCATGGCTGGGAGTTCTGGATACATGTGTAGCCACCAATAATTTTATGATCTCCTTGACTCTGGACCATGGCTAGGGGGAAATGGGGTGGGTGGGGTGGGGAAAGAAGATGAACAAATGTCCCCTAATCCCCAACTCTGTACATGCCCAGCAGACAGAGACACTTCCTTGTGGCCCAACACCTAAACCGTTCATCTCTTTCTGCTCCACCAAGTGTGATATGCATGCCTCATTGCCCCCAACACAAATGGGGACTTTTCTGACCCCTCCTTCAACTGACCTCCATGGTTTCTGTTATTGTGTTCGTGTCCAACTCATCCAGGGCCTTGCTATAGCTGCAGTCAAAGACTTCCATGAGAACTTTCTTTCCTATAGGCTGAGATGATGTCTCACTATGTTTGAGGCTGGCCTTGAACTCCCAGTATTCTTCCTACCTCAGCCTCCCAAGTGCTGGAAATCACAGCATGCAAAAGCATTCATGATTCCCGTGAATATTTTTGTTTTTCCATTTTTATATGGTATGCGTGTGTGTGTATTTGCATGTATGTGGGCACATGTATGCATGGGTACATGTGTATTTATGTATGCACATGTATATATTGAGGCCTGAAGGTGTGTTGGGAATTTTCCTTGATCACTTTTCCATGTTATTCATTGAGGCAGAGTCACTCAATCCAATCCAGAGCTCACCCTTTGGGGTAGTCTCACTAGCTAGCTTCCTTTGGGGATCCCCTGTCTCTGCCTTCCAAAGTTGGAATTAAAGGATGCTCATCACAAACAGCTGCCACCTATGCAGATTCTGGGGATCTGAACTCTACTCATGGTTGAGTGGCAAGTGCTTTAACTGCTAAGCTCTGCAGTGCTCCCCACAGAGTACCACATGCCACTCAGTCCTTCCTCAACACATGAGTTCCTGTGTCCTTCCAAACCTTCCACTCAGTATGGTCTCTGGGACCTCACTCTTCCCCCAGACTCCCTCCACCCTTTCACTGTCCACTTTCATCTTCTCTGACATGACCAAAGACAGCCCCATGGGCCTCTTCAGATAGAAGCCGCTTGAGATGTCAGAGTCTTCTCTGATTCCTTATCTCCTCCATTTGCTCTAGCTGCCTCTCTCTCCAACCCTGTTTCCTGGTATCTGCAAACTTCAGATGGGGGCATGAACTTGTAGTTAAGTGAGGCTCTCAGCTACACTGCTCTCTGCTCTGTGTGTGTGTGTAGAACCCAAAGATGAACCTCTCTGCTCTGTGTGTGTGTGTGTAGAACCCAAAGATGAACCTCTCTGCTCTGTGTGTGTGTGTGTAGAACCCAAAGGTGAACCTCTCTGCTCTCTCTCTGTGTGTGTAGAACCCAAAGGTGAACCTCTCTGCTCTCTCTCTGTGTGTGTAGAACCCAAAGGTGAACCTCTCTGCTCTCTGTGTGTGTAGATCCCAAAGATGAACCTCAGATATCGTTTATCAGGCACCAGCCATCTTTTTTTGTTTATTTCTTTTGAGACAGGGTCTCTCAGTGGCCTAGAACTTGCTGGTTAGCCTAGGCTGGCTGGCCAGTGGGCCCTATGGTGCTCCTGCCTTCTGCCTCCCCAGTGCTGAAATTGCAATATCCCACTGCATTGTTTTTTTAAGGATGAGTTCCAGGGGGATCAAACTCAGGCTATTTGTTTGTAAGGCCGAGCCATCTCCCAGCCCCTCTGGACTCTTTCTAACCAGGCTGTCCCCAAGAGTGTATTTGTACCCCAGAACCCATCCCTAGCTTATCCCAGAGTCTCCAGGGGACCCCATTGCTCTTACCTAGAGCCAAGGCTTGGAGTACGGTCAGTAGAAGGAACATTCTGGAGCTGGAAGTCCTGGTCTAACAAATGCAGAGAGCAAGTGGAAGAGAAAGAACCAGAAGTAGACTTGGGGCAGTGAATACCACTCACACTGAGGCCCAGAGCCTCCGTCACATGGGGACAGAGCAGAGTGGTAGAGGCCAGAGTTGGAGAGGATGGGGATCACAGGCTCCTCCAGTTGTGAAGAAAAGATGCCTACCAGGCTCCAGTCATTCTGGCTCCTTGCAAGTGTGAAAGAAGCAGGGGTGGTGTCTCTTCCTGGACACGCCAGCAAAGCCTTTTATCCCTGGTCTGGGCAGCTGGCCCTGCACCCGTCCCCACCTCCTGGATGACACGCTTTCCCATCCTTGCCCAGGGGCCCCTAGGTTCGTTTCTTGACTTGATCAGGAGCTGTCTCTTATACACATCTAGATGTGTATAACCTCCCATCCCTGGCCAGAGAAGCAGACACAGTTATTAATGGGAGCCCGCCCAGTGAAAGATGCTATAATCTGGAAAGAATGGGGGAAGGGCTGATCCTGGGCAAGGAGGGTAGGAGAGGTGGCCAGCCCAGTTAAAGAGTATGCAGTGGATGGGTAAAATCTGGGTGAGGGCTCCAAAGATGATACTGGTAGGGGCAGAGGGGGAGATAGATGGATGGATGGATGGATGGATGAATAGATAGATAGATAGATAGATAGATAGATAGATAGATAGATAGATAGATAGAAATAGGTAGATAGATAGATATAGGTAGGTAGATAGGTAGATAGATAGATAGATAGATAGATAGATAGATAGATAGATAGATAGATAGAAACAGAGACCCAGAAAGAGAAAGAAACAGACCCAGAGACGGGGGCCCAGTGTGTGTGTGTGTGTGTGTGTGTGTGTGTGTCTCAGAAAGAGAGGGACACAGACCCAGAAAAGGCAGGAGAGATGGAAGGTGAGTTGAGGTGAGCCAGTAGTAGGCCTTGGAGCTAGGGGGTCCCATTGCAACCTGCCCCCCTTGGTCCCTCCCCCAGCCTCTTAAAGTACCTAATGATTATAATTTTTCCCTGGGCCTTGGCAGTCCCATGCCTAGACCACGCGGTGACTCACAGCCTGCAGTCTCTCTCCTCACCCCACCTCATCTCTTTCCTTACCCCACCTCGTCTCTCTCCTTACCCCACCTTGCTTCCCAGTGACTTTCTTCCTGGAGAAGCTGCGTGTGGCTTTCTCTCTGGGATGGTGCTTCTCCTGGGCCCATCTATACACCTGGAAATCTGCATACCTGGCTTTCTCTGAACTATTTCTGCCAACTGGGGACTTCATTTACTAGTTGATCTGAACGCCCAGCAGCAAGATGAGTGTGGAGACACACTCATGCTGAGAGAAAGAATCTCTGATGGTACAGGATCAGGGCCACAGAGGAGCAGCCCCACTGTGACAATTCATGGTGGGTTCTACACAGGGGAAAATGTCAGAGAAATCCATATGCACATGTACATACATTCAGACGGATGCCCTTGAAGGAGCCATAAGTAAGCTCAGCATGTCTTTCTCCAGGCCTTGTACTGGGATCTAGGTAGGTCAGATATCACTGTTGTGGGGATTGGGGGAACAGCACATGGGTTTCTCTTTCCTGCCTGTGAAACTAAGGCTGAGTGTGTAGTCATCTCCGTGAAAAGTTTAAAACACAACAGGATTCCTTTTCGTCAGAAGAATACCCTGAGTGGTGGGTATGGTGGCTCACATCTGTAATCCCAGCACTTAAGAGGCTGAGGCAGACCAGGAAGAAGAGGAGAAAGAAGAGGAGCAGCAGAAGGGCTGCTGGCAAAAGGTTGGCTATGAAGCCATGAAGGAGAGAAGCCTCCGTGACTTGCCAACCCATCACAGCCTCGTCACAGAAGCATGCCCTTCCTCTTTTCACCAGACTCTGAACTCCCAAGTTCTCACTCAACTTGCTCAGCATCATTTTAATTTCCATGGCATGGTTAATTAACAATTTGTGATGAATGAAATAATGCATTAATGAACAAGATCCAAGCTCGTTGTCTGGTGGGACAGGTCAACAAGAAACTCAATCCTATTAGAGCTCCAGGCAAGTTCCAGGGTTCTGCAGATGAATAGGAATTTCCCAGGATGGTGAGTGATGTAAGGAAACACAGTGGAGATTGTCAACAGGAGGATGGTGTGCACAGAGGCTGAAAGAGAAGAGAAAGACACAAACAAGGGCTAGATGCTGCAGGGGATGAGGTGATGGGATTGTCGTGGAGTTCTTAGAAGGGAGCGCAGGACACTTCAGCATGTTTACTGAGGACTCTGGGAAGGTGTCTGGCTAGAGCCAGTGTTGTGTCAAGGATACCAGAGCATATGCAGTCAGTCCAACAGGAAGAAAATGCATCATGGAGACCTATGGAAGCCCACAGCTTAGAGGGCAAGGAGAAGCAACCTGGGGGCTAAGAAGGAGCAGTGAGGGAGCCAGGAGGATGATGAAGAAGAGAGAAGTGTCCTGGGAGCTGAGACACATTATTTGTTTCAGTCATCTGTTGTATAGTATGTGTGGTTCATGTGTGGTGTATGCACACATGTGGGTGCATATGCCTGTGTGCAGGGGGAGGCCAGAGGAGGACGTCTGGTGTCTTTCTCTATTGCTCTTTCTATTCCTTTAAGGGAGGGTTTCTCACTGAGCCTGGTGCTAGGCTTGCAGCCATCAAGTCCCCGAGGTCCTCTTGTCTTCACCACCAAATCATTAGGGTTACAGGCTTGCATGTGGCCAAACCTGGGGTTTTTTAATGTGGATATTGGGAGTTTGAGCTCAGATTCTCATGCTTGAGCAGCTAGTTATCAGCATGGAAGCATCTCCCCTCACACCACCACCGAGTGTTTTACCTGCATGTATGTATATGTATCATACGTGTTCCTGGTGACCACAGAGAGCAGAAGAAGGCATTGGATCCCAGGAACTGGAATCCAGATAGTTTGGGGCCACTATGTGGGTGCCAGGAACTGAACCTGGGTCTTCTGCAAGAGCAGTAAGTCCTCTTAACTGCTGAACCATCTCTCTAGCCCAGCTCTGAGACACTTTTATATGGCGTAGTGGCCTTGGAGGACAAGGACAGCAAAGAGACATCTTTGGAAATAAAGGGTTTTGAAGGTGTGTAGGGTGGGGAAGAGAGTTGAGGGAAGCTGTGAAGCGAGAAGAGGAAAGAACAACTGGGTATCCTGAAAGACAAAGATAGCAGTACTGCCCTGTGTCTTTTTCCTTTTAACTGTTGCTCAGGACACGTCAGTGGGACTAAGTGTATCCACACTGTTATGTTCCGTCAGTGTCACCCAACTCACTCACAGGCTTTGCTTCTCCCCCTCCCTCCTCCCTCCCTCCCTCCTCCCTCCCTTCCTGTGTATGTGATGTATGTATGTGTATAAGCTGGAAGTTGTAAGCTGGTGTGTAAGCTATGATGTTGGGTGTCTTCCTTGATTGCTTTCCAACTTACTTTTTTAAAAAGTATGTTTATTTATTTGTGTGTGTGTGTGTGTGTGTGTGTGTGTGTGTGTGTGTGTGTGTGTAAGAGGACAACTTATAGGAGTTAGTTCTCTTCTTCCACCATGTGGGGACCAGGAGACGGAACTCGGCAAGTTGGTTTGGCAGCAAGTGCCTTCATCCACTGAGCCACACTACCAGCTCTACCCCTGGTTTTTAAAGATGGATTTTTACATAGTTCAGGTTTGTCTTCCTGCTTCAGCCATGCAAGTGCTGGAGTTACAGATGTGCTTCACCATGCTCAGCTATGTTCTTATTTTCATCTTGAAACAGGGTCTCATGTAGCCCAGGTTGGCCTCAAATTTGCTATGCAGCAGAGCATGACCTTGAACATTCTGATCTTTCTGCCTCCACCTCCTGAATGCTGGGATTTCAGGCATATACCACCATGCCTGGTTTATCTGGTGCTGGGGATGGAACCCAGGGCTTCATGCATGCTAGACAAGCATTCTACCCACTGAGCCACCTCCTCAGCCCTCCAGCTCCATTCTTTATGCAAGTTAGCTTCTTCCTTCCCTCTCTTTCTATTCTCCAACCTTTCCCCTGCCTCAATGCTTTCAATTAATATTTATTTAAGCATCTACTGTGTATTTATCCAGCATGATTCCAAGTACCAGGGGCATAGCAAAGAACAAAATTGGCCAAATAAGAAAAAAAAAATCCCTCTCTTGGATTCTGAAAGGAAAAAAAGTAAATAAATGCAGTATGTAATTACAATTATGTGTCATATAATATTAAGAGACTATATGGAAAGAAGCAGGGGCTGGAGAGATGGCTCAGAGTTAAGAATGAGTTCTGCTCTTGCAGAGGACTGGAGTTTGATTCCCAGTACCCACTTTAGGCTGCTCACAGCTCCAGCTCCAAGGGATCCAACATCCCCTTCTGGCCTTTTAGAGCACTTTATTCATGTGCACATGCACAAACAGAAACACATATCTACACATAATAAAAAAATAAGAAAAGCAAATCCTTTTTAAATGGAAGCAGGTTCTCTGGGGGAGAAGGGTCTGGCAGACATGAGACCACAGAGAGGCCNGTATGTCTGGAAGAGAATGTTAACCAAAGGGTGTGTGTGTCCTGGAGAGTCTGTAGACATTAACTCATGACAGGGTTACAGATTGGGGAACTGAGGCTGCTTGAGAGGAAATGGCATGTTTACCTATCTGAGAAGAGAAGGAGGCAGTGTGCAAAACCCACAACTGTACTGAAGCTTTCNTCTGTCCCTTGGGGCAACTGCCGGCTTTGTCAGCATATCTGCTTAGGTGACCAATAGGATTTCATGCCATGTTGAGCAAATTAACTCACTGGATCCTTCCTACCTGCGTGAGGACTGAAACATCCCAGTGCACTCTTACCTTTTGTTGTACTGGACAAGGAAGTCAAGATGAAGTCAGCTCCCTTGTCCAGGGTTGCACAAAGCTGTGTAGCCACATGGTGATGGACCTAGATGTAGTTGGGAAATATTCAAGTGGACGGTACAGCTGGCTAAGTGATGAGATTAGTCCCAGACAAGAGGAAGGGCACCTCTTCCATTGTCCAGGGAGGAAGAGGGAAGGGTGAGGTTGTGTGTGGGTTGTGGGTCAGGTGGCAGGAAGTGGAGGATATGACTGTCTAGTGGCTTGGTT
>LZPO01044488.1:83670-106170 GCA_001675575.1 Neotoma lepida | reverse complement strand
GACTCCAGCCTTAGTTTCCCTGGCCTCACCCAGGGAAATTCTTTTTGTTTTGGGACAGGGTCTTTTGTTTTGTAGCCAGGCTGGCCTCTACCTTACCATGTAGCTGAGGATGACCTTAAACTCATGATCCTCCTGCTTCTGTTTCCCCAGTGCTGGGATTACAGCTGTGTGGACCACCACACCCAGTTTATGCAGTGCTGGGGATGGAGACCAGGGCTCCATACATGTTAAGCAAGCAATCTACCCACTGAGCCACATCCCCAATCTAGCCCTGTCTGTTGTGAGCCTTTTCTGGGAAGCCGTGTCCCCCATCTAGGGCAGTGTCCTAGCTCCTGTGCCTGGACTAATGCTTCCCCACAGGGACAGGCGCCTTCTGAGTTGTGGACTCAGGTCCACCACCATTCTACCAGGCAGTTTCCTCTCTTGATCCTTTCCTGGCCTCAGTCTTACTCAGGGTCTTGGTTTAGACATCACCTCCACATTCTATGACACACCACACTGAGCTGGGTGCCCCACCTCTAGGCTCTCCGTGTCCTTCTGAACCTTCACAATGACACCAGTGGCATAGAACCCTCTGGTCCTGACTTGTCAGTGCTTGTACTTGCTTCCCGCACCAGAGGGAGAGCCCACTGAGGGCAGGGGCCAGAGCTGACTCAGTTATTTCCCCACCATCCTAGGCTGGGCAGATCTGGGAGCTGTCAGGAAATGTCTGCAATCCTGATCCTTATCTTTCCCCTGCTGGGAGAGCTCCAGGGCTTGCTTCTGCACCTCCTGCCAGCCCCTNGTGATCTCCTCTCTCACCTCTGGCCTGTCCGCCAGTCTCAGATTTCAGGCTAGCCATTCCCTCTGTCAGGAACACTTTCCTGCAGTCAGCAAAGCACTCTGACCCACTTTGCATGGTTCTGTGCTGGGGCTGGGCTGTCTCCCTGAGGCCACCCCTTTTCTGCTTAAATAGACAGGACACAGTCCCCACTGACACCTGTCAGCACCTGGCTGCTGCAGTATATTGCATCGTGTACCCCTTCCTCCTCCCTCTTCATTTCTTCCCATCTCTCCTTCTCTGGCCTCTCTCTATCTTCCTAGCCCTTTTCTTTCTTTCTTTTTTAATTATTAAAAAGATCTTCCACTCCTTTTACATACCAACCTCAGATCCCCCTCTCCTCCCTCCTCCCGCCCCGCCAGCTCCCCCCTCAACCCACCCCCACTCCCACCTCCTCCAATACAAGGTGTCCCATGGTGAGTCCCCGGAGTCTGGCACTCTCAGCCCTGTCTCTTATACACATCTAGATGTGTATAAGAGACAGCTCCCACCTCCTCCAATACAAGGTGTCCCATGGTGAGTCCCCGGAGTCTGGCACTCTCAGCCAAGGCAGGACAAGACCCTCCTCCCCACACCAAGACTGCACCAGGTGTCCCACCACAGACACTGGGCTCCAAAAAGTCAGGCCCTGCACCAGGACGGATCCGATCCCACCGCCTGGGGGCCCTTAGACACTTCAAGCCAAACAACTGTCTGAAGCCTCCAGAGGGCCCAGTTCAGCACCATGGGGGGCTCCACAGATATTGATCCACAGTTCATGCATTTCCACCAGCTTGGCTGGCTTCATGATCTCAATGTCCCTTGTTCACAGAACCTCTCCTCTCTCCCACCTAGCCCTTTTCTTTTCCTTCTCTGGCCTTTGTCCTGAGCAGTTTCTGCAGTTAGCTGCATCACAGGTCTCATGCTCAGAGTCTTAGCAAGGCATGGACACGAGCTCTTTGTGCGAGCTTCTCCAGTTTCAGGTCTTTGTAGATTTGGAGGCCGGTGCTGTCTGGGCCAGGGCTGGAAACCTAGCTTTGGGGTTAAGGCCACCTGGTGCGCAGATGTGGTCACAGCGCCCTCTTGTGGCCAAATCTGAATACAGCACCTTTCTCACACTAGAAACCCAGGAGGAGGGCAAAGTCCCAGGGACGCTCAGAAAATGAGAGGTGCCCTACTGTGTATGCATCAAGAATCAGGTCCTTCGGCTCCCAGTGTAAGGACCAAGAGCCCCTACTCCCTCCCCGAGTCACTGCTATGTGACTCTGGCTGGACTGCACGTTCATCTACCATAAATGAGTATTAAACACACATTACTCTCACATTCCTGCACTAACAAGGAAGGAACGCCCTCTTGGCACTAGGCCAGCCCCACATGCACACAAGCCTGGAGCTGTACAATCTGCCTGGAGAATCTTCAGCTCCGCCTCCCCCGTCCCTCATCCCCACTTCCTATCTACAGCTGCTTCTCTTTACAGCAGCCAAGTGATTTTCAGAAAGAGTTCGTTGGATGGACTCCCGGAATAGAAGCCCTCGAAAGACTGGCCTTCACTGTTAGAATAAAACCCAAGTATTCGACACACCAGGTCCAGCTCCGATCTGGCTAATGGAATCAATCCCCTGCTGGATCCCTGGAAGGGAGTCAAGGTTATTCCCAGACCCAATTCAGAACTGCTGAATTGGCAGTTCCCTCCTCCAGAGGGAGCTCTTCCCCAAGAAATCTTTGAGATTATCCCCTGGCTTTATGTGGGTCCCTGCTTCTTCCTCCATTCCTCTATTCTACTTAAAACAAATAAACCTTTGTGCTGGAGATGTAGCTCAGAGACAGACTGTCTAGAATCCCCAGAAAGTGTGGCTCAGTGGTAGAGCCCCTGCTTAGTTCCCCAGTGAGGGACTAGGGGTATGGCTCAGCATGTTAGCCCCTTCATTCAATCTCCAGCACTGAAAAAGTGACAGTCACAACTGCCCGATATTTATTTGCATATTGTCCTTTTCTCCCAGGCTGTAAATGCATGGAGGGAGGGGCTCCCTTCTCTGCCCATTGCAGCTTCCTGGCATCCAGAGGACCAGACAAAGGAATGTCCAATATTTGCTGAATGAATAATTGACATGGTGCTTAATAATACCAGGGGAACCTGAAGGAGGCAAGGCATCCACTTCTGCCTTTCAGGCTCATCTTAATTAGGAAAATGGGTACATATGGAGTTCAAGAAATCAACAGGTCACTTCCATGAGGACAGGATCACAAAGACTAAGGAGCACCCTCTGTCGAAGGTTTGGGGAGGATCAAGGAAGGCTTCGGACTCTCATCTCTCCAGAGATCTGATGGGGTGAAGGCAAGCTAGTTCTATTTTCACAGGAGGAAATGGTAGATTAGAGAGGTTAAGGCAGGGACCTAGCACAAGTTCTGTCTCCAGAGTCCAAGCTTGGGGTGCCCTCCTCACCCACCATAGATACCAGGAGTAGGCAAAGCAGAGTAGGCAAGGGCTGGTGACAGCCCCTGTGGACTTCCAGTTGAATGACCAATAGCCATGTACAACCAAGAGGTTGCCATAAGGGAGAAAAGAGAAGGTACCTATAAGCACCACAAAACAAAGCTTAAAATAAAGACCCTAGAAAGTAATGTGTGTGTTGAAAACATGCATGCTGACCCCATCAGGTTTCTACTGCTGTGGTAAAACACCACAACCAAAAGCATCTTGAGGAGGAAAGGTTTTATTTCGACTTACATCTCTTAGGTCACACTCCATTACTGAAGGAAGTCAGAGCAGGAACTGAGGCAGAGGCCATGGAGGAACACTGCTTACTGGCTTGCTCGGTCTGCTTTCTTATAGTACCCAGGATCATCTGCTTAGGGACTGCACCGCTCACAGTGGGCTGGGCCCTTCCAGATCAATCATCAATCAAGAAAATGCCCCATGGGCTTGCCTATAGGCCTATCTCATGGAGGCGTTTTCTCAGATGATTCCAGCCTGGGTCAAGTCGGCAAAACAAAACCAAAATGGACCAACCAGGACACTGACCCAGAGTTATGTGAAAACCATGCAAACTTGGTTTGGAATGTATCAACTCAGCAGACCACTGTCTTCCAAGGACTCACAGCCTAAGAATGTCATCAGATAGCAGCTGAGACCCACAGCAGGGATTTCCCAAGCCTTGCTGTAACCCAATGGCTTGATTAATGACTTTCTGTTCATCTAGGGCTGTAAATGTTTAACTGCTTCCACAGCAGCGTTCCTGGGGCAACCTGAATCCATGCACTAGGCCATGGAAGCTCTTATCTGGTTCAGAATAAGCTTTCTCTGATTCCCTTAGGAGCAAGAGCTGTGTTTTACCTCGATGAAAGGGGCATAGTGATGATTGTGAATATGTTCTTATTTCTCGTTTGACTTTGTTTACCTGACTTGGACAAACAAAGTAAGAGCCAGGGCTTTCCTGAGCCCACGAAGTACACAGGAATGCACAGTTGTTGGTCCCTTCTCCCTCAGACCTGGTAGCCCAGCCTGGGGCTCCCTCAACTTCTCCAAGGTTCAGGTTGCTGCACAGGGCACAGTCCCTCCATGAGACACAGTCCACTCCACAGGGCTTAGGTCCCATAAGACACAGGTAGTTCTGGAAGGGCAGGGCACCACAGGGCAGTCACTTCACAGTACACAGATCACTTCACAGGCACAGGGCACTACAGGGTACAGTCACTTCCCAGGGCACAGGGCAATGTAGAGTGCAGGGCTCAGGTCACTCTGCGGGGCTCAGGTCATTCTGCAGGACACAGGTGGCTCCTGCCCAGCTCCCTCCGTCCCGGCACAGCGTGGCTCCATCTCTGGATTGCTCACAGGTACAGGGTCCCGGTGGGGCCACAGGGTCACTGGTGGCCTGGCTTCGGTTCCCGGGCAGTGGTTGCTTGGCTTGCAGCACGCGGCGGCCCTTGCCAATGGCCAGGCGTGGCAGGCCTCGGTTTAGGCCATCCAGAAGCGCACATGCCTGGCAGAGTGCGTGACTGGCCAGCGCTCCGCAGCGGGAGCAAGTGCCTGGAGGAGGGGGCCGAGCTGCCGGGGCAAGAGCGAGGCGCTCTGCCGAATGCACGAGGTCCAGCACTGCGGATGGCCGCGCTGCCTCCAGCTGCTTGAGCAGGTCTCGAGCGTGGCCCCGGAAGGCCTCGGGCGCGTACACACACTCCTCAGAGAAGTAGCGCAGGTGGCGGAAGTGCGCATACAGCACCACCTCCTTCTGGGAAGCGAACTGCAGCGGCCGGCACCTCGGGAGTGCGCACCCCTCGCCCGCAGAGCCCAGCACTCCGCCCCGCGCCAGCCGCCCCGCATCACCGCGCAGGAAGTTCATGAGCACTGTCTCCGCCATGTCGTCGGCATTGTGGCCTGCGGGAGAAAACTTGGATGAAGGATAGGGACAGAGGAGAGGGGTGAGGAGGGGGCGCCAAAAACCCCTGGAAAGGGAAAGTGGAGGAGGCCGTTGGGAACCCCTGAACCAGGATACTGAGGAGAGGACCCTGTAGATCCTCAGTAATGAGATAAATGGAGAAGGGACCATAAAGTGGGGACACACAGAACCCAGAGAGGAGGGGGAGGTAGAGACACCACGTCACCCCACTTCCTCGAACGACACACTATCCCTCTACACCCTTCCTGTGCTCACCTGTCACGATGTGTGTAGCTCCCACGAGGCGAGCACCCTCCTCCAGCGCACGCCGCCGCAGCACCCCGCAGAAGGTGCAGCAGGAGCGGCTGCGGCCAGAGCCGGCCGTGCTGCGGGCCACAGCGTCCATCGTCCAGCCCCCGAACAGATCTGCATAGGCCACAATGGTGAGTGGCAGTTCCCAGCGCGCCGCCTGGCTGCTCACGGCCTCCAGCGCTGCATCACGGTAGCCGCCGATGCCCTCGTCCACGGCCACCAGGTGCAGTGTGATGCCCAGGCGCNACGCGAGCTCGCGCAGCACGTGTGCCAGTACCGTGGAGTCCTTGCCGCCCGAGGCGCCCACGGCCACCACGGCACCAGGAGGCAGCAGGCGCCCTGCGAGTACCGTGTGCAGCACCTCGGCCTCAAAGGCCGCACAGAAGCAGGAGCCACATAACGCCTGCCCCGAGCGCGGGCGGCGGAGGGCAGCGCGGGCCGCGTGGCAGGAGGAGCACGTTGGGGCAGGCATCGCAGGAAGCTTGTGATGTCTACACTGTGGAGGAAAGAGTAGGAGATCATTTGGGGCGTCTACACTGCAGGACTGGTGGGAGAGAAGAGGGGTCACAAGAGATATCCACACTGTTGGACTAATGGAGAAAGAATGTCACCCAGGATGTCTGCACTTTGGAGCTGAGGGGAGAGACAAACGGGTCACATGGTCTATGTTGTGGGGAGGCTGCTGAAATGATGTCTTACCCAGAGTGGCCCTTGCACAGGGGAGACTAAGGGAAGGGCAGCTTCTTTCTGTACCAAGAAAATAAAGATCTGACGATGTCGTTCCAGGAGGCAGAGAGGAAGACAGACAAGAAGTGGGGTGCCTTTAAGTATACGTTGCACAGTTCTGAGGCCACTATTGTTACAGCCTTGATCATGGACACAAGGTAGGTGTCACTGACTTTGACTTCCAGGACTGACCAGAACCTGGAAGAGCCTGCTATTTGTAGACAGAGGGCTACATGTGTTTGGATTTTAGTAGAGGTAGAAAAGGAGAGAGCGCTCCTCCCCCCCTTCCTGATGGCATCCCCTGAAAGGCACACAGAAGCCGCCTGCACCACCTCTAGGTTACCAGTTGTGCTGACCCAGTAAAAACTTTCCAGGCTCAGTCCTCTTCCCCAGACCACCACATCTCCAGCTTGGATTATTCAGTAGCCTCCTGTCATTCCGAGCAGGTACAGCTGCCCTGGGATTTACCATCCTGAGCAGCTGCCCTGGGATTTACCACAATGATCAGAATTATCTGGCAACTGCCGATTTTGTCACTAATTCCCATGAAGGCAGGACCAGTGCCACTCAGCCCTCAACCCCCACATCCCTGATTTCTTTCACCAAATACTGTTCTACAGGGAAGTGAAGCTCTGCCGTTCCAGGCACTCAGACTAGATGCTCTGGGGTCTAGGTCCACCCTGATCACTCACCCTGTGGGGGTCTCAAAATGCAAAGTCCAGTCTTGACTTGCTTTCCAAATACCCCTAATCTATCCTCAGAACTCATGCTCAAATCCCCTAAAAGAGTACAGCCAATCCCTTTTGTAGCTTCAAAACTGATGGAGAAGCCAGAGACTTCCCACTTACTCCATGGCCAGCATGCTTGTCTGGGTCATTGGTCTCTGTCTTGATCTCCTCTCCTTTACACTCGCTGTTTTGCATATAACAATCAGCAGATTCAGCCCAGTTATCTTTTCTACATTGTTCTGTGACTGATGTTAGTTAGCACTTGCTGACTGACAGCCTGAGAAGCCCTGTGGCTCCTCCCCTTACTCTCAAGTATCCTAGGAACACCGCTCTCCTTTGGCCCAAAGAATTCTTTCTGATTGCTGAACCCAGCAAGCAGCTCTCAGAACTTACTCATTGATGCCTCAGGGCTGAGCATTGCTCCTTGAAATATTTCCTTCCCAGCTTTTGATTCGATGCTCTCTCTTGCCTGGATTATGTCCCCATCAGTGTCTCATCACTTCATTCCCTCAAGCCCTGCCTAGCAAGCCTGAGAATCATCAGGCTCAGAAGGTGCCTTCAGGCTCGACCTCCAAAAGACCCATCGAAGACTCTTGCTGGGCACCTTTCAGACCTCAAGTGCCCCTAAACTCTGTCCCTTCTGTCTGGCATCTCTGTCTCCTGAGAGTGGCCACCACCTCCTGCCTAGCATTTATTCAGAATGGGGTACAGAGTCACTCTAATCCTGTAAGGGGGTTGCTGTTATGAGGAGTAGCTTATGGGCACAGGCAGAAACAGAAGCCAGGAGATCACATCTGTAGCCCTGCGCTGATGAAGTGAACCAGGCTGAGCTAAGTAAATATCTGGGACGAGGGTGGAAATTGTGTACAGACGGGCTGCAAACCCCAGAGGTAATACCAGGCATAGGCATGGTGGCGCACGCCTTTAATCCCAACATTCAGGAGGCAGAGACAGTTGAATTTCTGCAAATTCCAGGCTAGCCTGGTCTACATGGTGAGTTCCAGGCCGTTTGGGGCAACACAGTGAAATCTCGTCTAAAAACAAAAACAAACACAACAAACAAAGAACCCGAGGGTGTGCCTCCAGATGGCCGACTTTCCTAAAGGACAGAGGAGAGGTCTCCAGAACATATTTAACTGGGAGCAAGAGAAGGCAGATGGTCTGTCACTACCAGGTGAACATGGAGGCCTGGCAAGAGACGAGATTAGAGGGGGATCCTGGTCAGAACACTAGTTGGCAATCATAAAAGCCAGTGCTAAATCCCTAGAGAGACCTTCCTCCAGTGGCACCACAACCCCGAGCTCGCTCGACCCGGAGCAAGAGCAGTTAGTTAGAACACTAACCTGGGTGGAATGGGCTCTGCACTCTGTCTGCCACGCGGAAGCCTGGAGCGGAAGCTGCCCGGAGACTACAACTCCCACAAAGCCTTGGACTGCCTTGCCTACGACTACCAGAATGCAACAGCTCCAGCGGAGTGCCTGTAACTCTACAGCAGCTTGGACTACAATTCCCAGCAACACTTGAGAGTACAGCTTTCTTTGAGCCTACGGCTCCCAAAACGCACAGCTCCATAAGATGTACACGCGGGCGTGGAGAACCAGCTCAGGTTACTGCTGTTGCCCTGGCAACGCGAGGTCACCAGGCGGGATGCTTGAAATCAGAAGTGGCTGTGGTCTAATTTCCTAGTTTTGCGATTTATTATACGCTACCGCTGCTTCCTTGACCATATAGACCAGGCTGGCCTTGAACTCAAAACCCCACCTGCTACTGCCTCCAGAATGCTAAGATTAAAGGCATATGCCATCTTGCCCCTTTCTATCTTCTATTTTCTTTCTTTTCTTTTTTCTTCAGAAAGGCGGAACGAGTCCAGATGACTCACAGCTACGCAAGCTATTGTAATATACATCAGTAAATTGTCGTTGTGTGCTGTTTAAGGTCACCCGAGAACCTGGCTCTGGAGGTGGGATTACCTGCCCCATCTTGACTTTAGACTCAAGCATTTGTTCAGCTGCCAGCTGGCCTCCTGGCCCTATGAGAAAGCGAGGGAGAACAACCAAACAGCCTGAGAGTGGAAAATGCCACGTCCCCGAGAACAGGAGAGTAAATTCTCAAAGAAGGATAGCACAGATGGAACACAGATGGGCTGTGAACCATCCTCAGATACCTCTGCTACTGCTCATCCCGTGTGATATAAAACTAAATATATCTGTTGTGGGAATGGCTAGTTGGGAGACGATCTGCCTGGGATCTTCTTCAGCCAGATGCTTCTGCTGACTGTTGTGGTTCCCGGGCTTCCCCAGTCTGTTTGTACTGGATGTTTGTTACACATCTGATCTGGTGCCCTATTATCTCTCTGCAGTCTGCTGTTTATGCACTTGAAATGAAAAGCACTGCTACCGTGGATCACTCTCCAGTTTGAGACAGCTCTCTCTACACCACTGAACTCCAGCTCCTCACTAGAGGATTCTAGGCATTGAGCCATAACCCAGCCCCTCACTGGGGAATTCTAAGTAGGTACTCTACCATGGGGCTATGCTCCCAGCACCTCACGGGAAGATTCTAGGCAGATGTTTTAACATTGAGCCATGCCCAAGCTCCTCACTGGTGGATACTAGGCAAGCACTCTACTGAGCCTCATAGCCTCAACATGAGGCCCTTCTTATGTTTTTTATTTTTAAACAGGGTCTCACTATGTGGTCCATCAGACCTCAAACTTACAATCCTTCTGCCTCTGTTCTCTAAGTAGCTGGAATTATATCTTTGAGCTACAAGGCTGGGTTCAGCTGGGTGGTAGATAAACCTAGACAAGCAGTTCCCAACCTTCCTGATGCTGTGACCCTTTAATACAGTTCCTTATGATATGGTGACCTCCAACCATAAAGTTATTTTCTTTACTACTTTGTAACTGTAATTTTGCTACTGTTATGAATCATAATGTAAATATCTGTGTTATCTGATGGTCTTAGGTGACCCCTGTGAAAGGGTTGCTTGACCCAAAGGAGTCATGACCTACAGGTTGAGAAATGCTGACCTATACCATGGGGATGATGTTTCAGCACCATAGACAGAGCCAGCCCAGTTGTCTGGCCAGTCCACTCTGTCCTGTGGTCCTTGTGTGTAGCATGAATTCTAATTGGTCTTAATAATAAAAACCCAGAGCCAGATAGCGGGGTAAATGCTGAAGGATCAGAGAGACTAAAGAGCTAGCCACAGCCACCACCTCTTACCTTACCAACTCCTCAGCCTGAAAGAGAGTGAGCTCCTGTCTCCTCCCACCTTATATTCCTTCTCCGCCCAGCCATGTCACTGCTTGTCTCCACCTCCCTAGTGCTGGGATTAAAGGTGTGAGATCCCAAGGGCTAGGATCAAAGGTATGTTACCACTGCCTGGCTCTGTTTCTCTTTTAGACTGGATCAATCTTGTGTAGCCCAGGGTAGCCTTGAACTCACAGAGATCCATCTGGCTTTTCCTTCAGAGTGCTGGGGTTAAAGGTGTGTGCCACCACTGCCTGGCCTCTATGGCTAACTAGTGGCTTAGCTCCACACTCTGATCTCCAGGCAAGCTTTATTTGTTAGATCACCAACAAAATATCACCATACTTGTGTGCCTGTGGTAGGACAGGCCCATAGGGTTGAGGAAATTGGCTCAGACCAGTTGCCAAGGCATATACATAATGTACTCCTTAAGAGCCAACCTGGAGTCTCCCTGAGGGCCTAGCAACAGGAGCTGTCAGAGTTCCTGATTGATGTCAGAGTTCCTGATCATGCCCAGCCAATGAGGGATGACCACACTGGATGACCAGACTGGGTGCTGGGAGGAGGGTATATAAGGCCTTCCCTGTTATTGAATAAATAAGTTCATTATTTGCCTTCAATAGACTTTCAGTGTCTGTGCCATTGATGCCGCACCTTCTCACCCCCTCCCCCAACGGAGCTGTTAGGATCCAGCTACATGTGCCAACCCCTTTTTTATCAGCATCTCAGACAAATTGGCTCCAGATAAGTAAGGGAAGAAGGAGAGACTTCACCACACTGCAGAAAACCAAGTACCAATGCAGACATCTGGTTGGTTCCCTCCATAGCCCTGGCAGAATGTGTGACCAAATACTTGGCAGGCTGTTTTCTGGAATGGGTATGGTGGTATAAAATGGAAAGCTTCCACGTCTGAGGCTCAAGGACACAAAAAACTCTAGACTAGGGATTCAAAGGAGAGCTCATGAGTTGGCATGCTTAATGCTTAATTGTTCTGGGTACTTGAGTGGGGAAAGAAAGAAGGGAGTCCAGGTTCCACTTTCCTTGGTGTGTTTATGGCTCAATGCCCTAATTTGCTTCCTATTTGCTCTGATAAAACATTGACCAAAATGAACTTGCATTTATTTTAGCCTGCAGACCACAGTCCCTCATCAAGGGAAGCTGTGGCAGGAACTCAAGTCAGGAGTTGGAGCAGAAACCATGGAGGAACTTTATTTATTAACATACTTCCAGGCTCCCATTTAACTACCTTTCTTAAACTGGGAGGACCACCTTCCCAGGAATAGTACCATCCACAGGGAACTGAGTCCTCCTACATCAGTCAACAATCAATAAAATCTCACATGGGCTAATCTGACTGAGGCAAGTTCTCAGTTGAGGTTCCTTTTTCCTCTGTGTTACAAGTTGATAACCTAGCTTAACCATCACACCAAAGGAGGAACAGTCAACATTTGTTCACCAGTGTCACTTAAGTAGAAACTATCACATTTCTGTCCCAGATACTGCATTTCCTGTGTCACCATTACCTTTCAGGAAAATATCACACATGGGAGCTGGGGATATACCTCACCTGATAGAGTGTGTGGCCATGGGTTCAAGTCCCAGCACTGCATAGACCACATGTGGTGGTATATACCTGTAATCTGAGCACTTGGGATGTGGAAGCAAGAGGATATGGAGTTCAAAGTCACCTGTGGCCACATAGTGAGTTTGAGGTCTGTTTTTGTTGTGTGGGGCCTTCTCTTAACCAACCAATAAGTAAAATTTAAATGTAATCTGTTCAGTACAGTATATAGAAAAGTTACTTGGAAAAGTAAATTCTCATCTTACTTTTCTCTATTATTCATGGTTACTGTGGGCTACTGCTTTGTTCACCCTTTGCTGAGCATCAAAACTTATTTGTCTCTTAATTGATTTAAACCAACAAGGCTGCATCTGGATCCACTCCACTTCCAGTTCTGCCCTGGGCTCTTTCAAAAACTTAAGCTTGAGATGAGGAACTTTGCTGGGTTTGGATGTATGACCTCAAGCACTCACCCACTGTCTTAGTTAGGGTGTTTACTGCTATGAAGAGACACCATGACTATGGCTGTTGCAAGATACTTGCTTACCCTGAGATTGCATTATTTACTGGAAAACCCTGTTTCTAGTTGTGGTATGGCTCAGCCCTGGCACGCACCTTATTCCAAGGGTTTTCTGCTTGAATATTGTAAACAAGATTAAATAAAGTCAACCATAAGTCAAGAGGCAGAGCAAGCAACTGGTTGACAGGAAGAGAACATAGGAAAAAAAACCATAGAGAGTAACAGGGAATCAGGAGGATGGATAGAGAGATGCACAGGAAGTAGAAGTAGGGGGGGATTGAGTTTGAGGAGATTGTTTGGAGATGGTATCAGAGAAGAAAGGCTTCTGGGATGCCTGCTGAGGAGGAAGGTTAGCTGGGTGCTTTCTCTGCCTCTCTGAGCTAGCAGGCTTTCACCCCAGCATCAGCTCCCAAGTCTTTATTAGTAAAATCAAATGATTGAGATTTTGTTAAAAACAACTCTTATAAAGGAAAACATTTGATGGGGTTGGCTTACAGTTTCAGAGGTTCAGTTCATTATCATCAAGGTGTTGTGACATGGTGTCGTGCAGGCAGACATGGTACTGGAGCTGAGAGTTAATACATATTGATGAGAGTTAATACATATCGATTGGCAGGCAACAAGGAAGTGAACTGAGACACTTGAGGGCATGGCATGAGCATATATGAGACCTCAAAGCCCACCTCCACAGTGGCACATTTCCTCCAACAAGGCCACACCTACTCCAACAAGGCCACACCTCCTAATAGTGCCACTTCCTTTGGGGGCCATTTTTTTCAAACCACCATCCCCCCACCATGGGCATATCTATTTTCCAACAAGATGTGGCTGCCCACTGGATCTGTCCTATCTGTCTTTGCTGGAGACCTAGAGGTACAACATGAGTGTGCTGTATCAGTTGAATGAATGAATAATGAATGGAATGAGTGAATGAAATTTCATCCATCCTACCATGGGACACAGGTGATAGTTCATAAGCATTAAATTGATAGCAGCAGACAAAATGTTGATAAAGGAGAGAATAGAGCACGAGGTGGAGAATACACACAACTGGCCAATTCACTCCCCACACTATCAAGATTTGTATTGTCATACAAATACCACAAACTGTGCAGCTTACAAACATCAGAGATTTATTCCTTATAAAACAGAAAGTTAATCAGTGCAGTGGTGGATTCAATGTCTGGTGAATGATTATGTCTTCGCAAATGACACTTTCTCATGTGGTAGAACAAGCAAACAACCTTCCTTGAGTATCTTGTACAAGGGACATTACTCCAATTTGTGAAGGCCCCACACCCATGCCCTAAGCCATTCCTGAATGTGCTGGCTAATTTTATGTCAACTTGACACAAGATAGAGTCACCAGAGAGGAGGGAGTTTTAGTTAATAAAATGCCTCTGTAGGATGGGGCTGTAGACAAGCCTGTAGGGTATTTTCTTAATTAGTGATTGATGAGGGAGGGCCTAGCCTATTGTGGGTGGTACAAGCCTGGGGATGGTGGTCCTGGATNCTCTAAGAAATCAGGGTGAGCAATCCCCGGGGAGCAAGCCATTAAGCAGCACTCCTCTATGGGTTCTGCATCAGCTCCTGCCTCCAGGTTCTTGCCCTGCCTGAGTTCCTGCCCTTACTAATTTTGATGATGGAACTGTGAGTGAAATAAGCCCTTTCTTCCTGAGTAGCTTTGATCATGGTGTCTTATCACAGCAATAGTAACCCTAACTAAGACACTAAACAACTCACCTCCGTGGGACTGGAAAGATGATTCAGTATAGTGCTTGCTACACAAGCATGGGGATCTGAGTTCAGATCCCCAGCTCCTACATAAGAACCAGGTAAAGTGGTGTGTATCTGTAATGACAGTGCTGGAGTATGGAGACAGAAACAGGCAGGTCCCAGGGGCTCACTGGCCAGCCAGGAGGAGAGCCTGTCTTAGTTTTCTTTTTTATCCTGTTGATAAAATACTCTGACAAAAGCAACTTAAAGGGCAAACATTTATTTATGCTTACAGTTCAAGATATAGTCCACTGTGGCAGAGTATCAGGGTAGCAGGAGCTTGAAGCAGCTGATCACGTTGCACCACAGTCTGGAAGCAGAGAGCAATGCATGGTGGTGCTCAGCCCACTTTCTCCTTTTCATACAATCTAGGATCCCAACCCAGGGAATGGTGCCACCCACAATGAGTAAGCCTTCCCATCTCAACTACTCTAATCAAGATAATCCCCCACAGGCGTGACCAGAGACCATCTCCTCAGTGGTCTTAGATCTTGCCAAATTGACCGTTGAAATTAACCATCACAGATCCTGCTCAGAAAGTAAGGTGGAGAGTGACAGAAGAAGATACCCAAAACAGAGCTCTGGATTTTATATGTGCATGTGCAGGCAAGAGCACCCCTCTACACATTGACCTCTCTCCATCCACAAGAACCTACCTGTTATTACCATAGCCTTGGGNATAAGGATCTTTTTTTTGGTTTTTTGAGACAGGGTTTCTCTGTGTAGCTTTGCGCCTTTCCTGGAACTCAGTTGGTAGTCCAGGCTGGCCTCGAACTCACGAGATCCACCTGCCTCTGCCTCCCGAGTGCTGGGATTAAAGGCATGCGCCACCAGCGCCCGGTGGGATAAGGATCTTAACGTGTGTTTTGGAGGCATAAGATGCCACCTTAGCACTTCCATTCTGGAACTCAGTGTCTTCTGAAATGGGGAAGTGACACTATAGGTCTTCTCAATTCTCATGGGCTGTGTGTGTCATAAGTTCCTCTCTTGGATGCAGATTCTCAGAGTCTTCTCTTCCTGTCCTGCTTTCTTTACAAACTGGGGACAATAGGGAACCAGATGGGCAATGGCTCAGCCCTTCTGACCACTAAGTTGCCGCAATTTCTGCTAACTAAGAGAGAGAGTATTTGGGCAAAGATGGGGGTAAATGTTGGTTGCCAGTTGAAAATGCAGAAAGTGGTGTGTGTGCACTCTCGTATGAGAGATAGAGATAGACAGACAGATAGATAGACAGATTAAGATTGTTAGTTGAGGATGGTGGCTAGACATGCCTAAACCCACATGTATTAGTCAGGGTTCTCTCAAGGAACAGGATTTATAGAATGAATATATACTATATATATGATACATATTATTATATACATATATGTGTTCTATTAGAATGATCAACAGGCTGTGGTCCAGCTAGTTCGACAATGGCTGTCTATCAGATGGAAGGTCCAAGAATCCAGTAGTTGTTCCGTCCATGAGGTTCAATGTCTCAGCTGGTCTTCAGTGTGTGCTGGAATCTGAAAGAAGTGGGCTCCTATGCAGCAGCAGAAAGTGTGGCCCAGATTAAAGGTGGATCTTCCTGCCTCAAAAGATCTGGATTAAAGGTGAATCTTCTCACCTAAAGAGATCCAGATTAAAAGTGGGTCTTCCCATTTCAAATGATGAGGAAAAAGAAAAACAAAAAACCCCTCACAGATGTGCCCATCACTTGGGTTTTACTTAATTTCAGATGCAGTCAAGTTAACAACCAAGAATAGCCATCACAGGGAGCAAATGTGGAACAGGGAAAGGGAATATGTGGATGGTCCTGGAGGGCTCACAATGGATGGTTTCTCGGAGGCATTTGTCTTCTGGTATATCTTCTGGTATACCATATATATATATATATGATATTTTCCCCCTATCTCAGATGTTTCAAGGAAAACTGATGTAAGTCAAAGGAGGCTCAACCTCTTAGTATTATTTCCACTTCCTCTTACCTCCCACCACAAGTTAAATACAGTCTTCTTCTAGGAAATGCTGACCATCCCTGAAGGTCGACAATGCAAGGCTGGTGTTCCTAACTTCACTTCCTCTGTTCACATGAACCTCTGGTGTGTGGGTGACCCTGAGCAAACAAGTAGGCCTCTAGAGCAAGGGGATAGTAAGAGACAACAGCAAAGAAGAAATACATAATGGTGGGCTGTGGCCATGATTCAGCAGTAGAGAGCCTGTCTGAGTGAATCCCTCAGTGAGAGGCTTGGGTGGAACTCAGGGATAGAGCCCCTGCCTAGAATCCTCCAGTGAGGGGCTGGGGATGTGGATCAGCAGTAGAGCATCTGCCTAATGTGAGCAACCCTGAATTCCAACTCTAACAAGAAATCCATCCTGGAACAAGGAAGGAAATTTTACCTTTTCCAAAAATCTGTGTTATTGTAGTTTTCTTTTTTTTTTTTTTTTTTTTTTTTGTTTTGTTTTGTTTTGTTTTTCGAGACAGGGTTTCTCTGTGTAGCTTTGGCACCTTTCCTGGAACTCACTTGGTAGCCCAGGCTGGGTTATTGTAGTTTTCAAGGTCAATGCTTGAGCACTAGCAGCCCCAACAGACCAGGCTTGGCCACGCCCACCCTCCATACACCAACTAAAGACATAAGAAAGAGGGAGATTTAATGTAACTTGGTTACACTGGGAAGAGAAACAAATAAAGAGGTGCAGTGACCCTCAAGTGCATCTTCAGGGTTCTGATATAAAATTTCGGTTTAATTAGAGGGCAAGAGGTGGGCATGATTAAGCAGTCTAGTCAAGGTGTGGTCCTGCCCATCATTGAGACATCCTTGTTTGGCCCACAAGGTATTCCAATATGTTGTCAAAACTGTGTGGATTCTACCTGGGTGGTGAGTTCATCCTATAGGTGTCATTTGGACTTTAGCTTTTCTGTTACCCCAACATGGGAGTTGTGTGGAAATTTTAATTATTTGGGGGCCCTTTTCCCAAAAAGTCTGATAGCCAAATGGAGATCAAAAGCATCTCTCTCTAAAATATCTCCTCTCCTGCTAGATAGGTTCCGTGGATTTCCATTTGAAAAATCTTCTCTACCAAGTCCCATTGTATAGTACCTCAGCCTTCATTTCCCCAGGTCTCCTGTGAGTGAGACTCCCCTCTGTAGCCTTGGTGTATTTTTGGTTTTTTTGTGTTTGTTTTGGTTTGGTTTGAGGGTTTGGTTTGTATGTTTTGAGACAGGGTCTGCTGAAGCCAAGGCTGGGCTGAAACTCACTGTGTAGCAGAGGCTGACCTTGGAGTACTGTTCCTCTTGCCTCCTATCCCTAAGTGCTGAGATTACAGGTACATTTTACCATACTGGTGCTGGAGATGGAGCCTAGAGCTTTGTGCATGCGAAGCAAACACTCAACTAAGCTACCTACATCTCCAGATGTAGTTAAACCTGTAAAACCTTGGTGGGTTTTAACAGGAAGAATGTTCACATCCACCCCTTCAGAGCAGCTGTCCACTCAATCTGTACCTCCTCCACTGAGGCTCTGGCTGTCAGACGCTCCAGGGGCCTGAGATCCATCTCCCACTGGACAGTGGTGCTTTGGGAAAAGAGCCCAGGTGTGTTCAGAGAGGGTGTGCCCATGACAAACTACTCAGGGAGGGGGGAGAGGCTGGTTGCCCCCAGCCTGCATCTCCCAGGCCCTCTTCTCCCCTATGCCCTAGATCCATCCCCAACTCTACCAATATTATCAGCCTGGGGGGGGGGAGTTGGGGGCTCTGGATGAAGCAAACTCATTTTCACTAGGCAGGAAATGTCACTCAAAGGCCAAGGTTAGTACAGAGAAGGAGAAGATGGGATCAGGTCCCACATGGGTGAATTTGGGAGCAGCAATTGCCTTCTTTGTCCTCAGGAGTAGATCTGGGTGGTGGGTGGCTGGTCTTCAAGGCCCAAGGGTCTTGGCTGAAGAAGCTCCTGGGTCTGAAGCTCCTCCTCCCAAGGCAGCCACTGTCCTGACCTCACCCCTGCTTCCGGTGGGGCTTCCTCCAGGCCTTGCTTCTCTTAGTTCCTCAGAGAAGAACCCACAGTCAGACTTCTGGTGGCCCTGAAGCTTCAGCTCGACATGCTGCTGTTGCTGCTGCTGCTCTGGGGGATGAAGAGGGTAGAAGGTGGGCCTGAGGCCCNGANGGGTTACACCCTGACNGTGGAAAGGAAGGTGGTGGTGCAAGAGGGCCTGTGTATCCTTGTACCCTGTAGGTTCTCCTACGCCAAGGAGAAGTGGACTGACTCAGACCCGATTCATGGATACTGGTTTCGTAGAGGAGCCAAGATAGATCTTGATTTCCCAGTGGCCACAAATAACCCAGAGCGGCCAGCACTGAAGGGGACTCAGGGCCGATTCTTCCTGCTTGGAGACCCACAGAAGAACAGCTGCTCCCTGAACATTAGAGAGACCAGGAAGGAGGACACNGGGTCATACTTCTTTCGCCTGGAAAGAGGAAAAGCAAAGTATAATTATATTTGGAACACAATGACTCTGCATGTGACAGGTCAGACATGGTTTGCAGAGAAGCCACCAGGGAAAGCCATGGGTGCCACAGGGCAGGCCTGGGATAGGACTCCACCCTGGGAGCAGCTGGGTCTGAGCATCATGGCTCAGGGGAGGAGCTGGATCAGAGCTGGGGCTTCCCCTGAAGCTGCACCTCACCCCCTCCTGATCCTCCTCTTCTCCTCTCTCCTCACCAGCCCTCACTAACACCCCCCACATCCTTATCCCGGACACCCTGGAGGCTGGCCGTCCCAGCAACCTGACCTGCTCTGTGCCTTGGGCCTGTGAGCCCCCCACCTTCTCCTGGACTGGTACCTCTGTGTCACTCTTGAGCACCAACACCACTGGTTCCTCAGTGCTGACCATCATCCCCCAGCCCTGGGACCATGGCACCAACCTCACTTGTCAGGTGACCCTGCCTGGAACTAATGTGACCACAAGGATGACCATCCGTCTCAATGTGTCATGTGAGGCTGGGCTGGGTTGCCTGTTTTTCTAAGGCAAAGTGGTCTCCAGGGTGGGATCAGGGTCTGGACACTGGGTCTTAAAATCCTGATAAGGGGGCTTGTCAGGATGATGGCCCCCTGCCATACCTACCTAGACAGCTACTGGGGACAGAGGGTGATTAATGAATCCACTGTGTCATTCTCTCTTAGATGCTCCAAAGAATCTGACTGTGACCATCTATCAAGGAGCTGACCCAGGTAGGAGCTCTCCTGGGTAGCAGATACTGCATGTCGTCAGTTCAGGGCAGGGCTTATTCTTCCTCACATAGGACTCACCTGGAGACGGAGGCTCCTTGTTGGGGAACCACTGGACCATCCCTTCTGAAGCTCCTAGGTGTTTGCACCAGTCAGTATCAACCCCTCGCTCCCCTAGATCTGCACATGCCCCTTGACCACCACAGGCACACAGTGACATGCACACAGCAGAACCACACTGTCCAGGACCTTCTCCCCATTTATGGATCTACCTGCATGCCCCCAATAGTTGTGCTCTGGGTTCTTGTGCAAAGAGACACTTAGAATACACACAGTACTGTTGCTCAGTCTCCAAACTGTAAGTGACCAGTGTCCTGTCCACATAGACTGGCTGAGCCTCAGCTTGTCCCCCTGAGGTTCTGAGAGGAACAAGATGTCAGTAGCAGAGATGACCTTTGGTTTCCATGACTGCAGTACCCAGCACAGATGGATCCAATTCTGTGGGTTTCTAATACCAATGGGCAGCAAGGACAGGGAGTCCATTCTCCCACCGGCAGTGAACAGTGGGTCTTGTATCTATGACCACAAATACGTGTCTCTGAGTAATATAAGCTAAATGCAGGGAATGTGGCTCAATTGATGGAAAAAAAAAAAAAACTTGCAAAGCATGCCCAAAGCTTTAGCTGGATTCCATCCCCAGAACCACATAAACTGGACATAGTGGTGCACACCTCCACTTGGATCAGATGTTCAAGGTCAGTCTTGCTACATCATGAGTTTGAGGCCAGCCTGGGCTGCTTGAGATACTGCCTTCAATATTCTCTCCCCCGCACCCCCCTCTCTGTCTCTCATTCTCTCTTAAACCTCCGCTCCCCCAGTTTATCTGACTTGCTCTCATCATCAACTCCAAATACATGCCTGGATCACATGTCAAGTAGTTCACACTGAAATAAAATAAGTTTAGATTCTTGCTGTGGTGATAGGTGAAAGTCTATGTTTTCCTGTTCTTTGCTCCTATTGGTGTCAGTCCCCCTCTCTGGATTCTAGTGTCCCTTCTCTTAATCTCGTCACTGGCTCTGTCCCTCTACAGAATCCATAATCCTGGAGAATGATTCATCTCTTTCCATCTCTGAGGGCCAGTCTCTACGCCTCTTCTGTAGCACGGACAGCTATCCCCCTGCGAATTTAAGCTGGACCTGGGATAACCTGAGTCTGTGCCCCTCGAAGCTGTCCAAACCTGGGTTCCTGGAGCTGTTTCCAGTGCATCTGAAGTACGGAGGAGTGTACACCTGTCAAGCTCAGCATAACTTGGGCTCCCAACACATTTCCCTGAGCCTGCATCCACAGCGTGAGTGACCTGTGGGCCAGAGGCAGGCAGCAGGAGGAGGTCAACACCTGTCCCATCCTTGCAGTGTTCCCATTAGTCCCCGTAGCTTCCCAGGGGAGCATAGCTCCGGGTTGTGCTGAGCTGTGAGGCCTGTAAATATCCAGAGCCTCATTGTCTTATTCCTGCTGCAAGGTGGGTCAGGGCGTGGGGGGAGTCACCTCAGGAAGCAGCAAATCCTGAGGAGAGCGGCTGGGACTTAGATGGATGAGCTTTGCACACAAACTCCTTGCTTCTGCAGGCCGGGAGGAAGGAGCATTTGCCAAAAGCATAAAATTCACGAGAAAACTGAACCAAAACAAAACAGCATAAAAACAAATGGACAACTCAGTAGTCAAGCCTTTGTAGTGGTCCATGCCCCAAGCCCTCACTGGGGGATTCTAGACAGGGCACTACCACTGAGCAGCACTTCCAGCTCCCCACTGAGGGATTCTAGGCAGGGCTCTACCACTGAGCAGCACTGCCAAACCCTCACTGGGGGATGCTAGGCAGGCATTCAACAACTGACCTATATCCCCAGCCCTCTTTTCAATTTTCATTTTGAGACAGAGTTTCACCAAGTTGCCCAGGCAGTCATTGAACTCAGTCTACAGCCCAAACACCCCTTAAACTTTGAGAGCCCTCTTGCCTCAGCCTCAGAGATAGCCAAATGACATGCATTCTTCATTACATCTGGCTGAGATGAAATATTCCTTTACCTGTTTGTGAATCTGGGGTTGGAACCCAGATCCTAACATATACTGAGATATATTTAATGATCCAATTAAAAATGCAAACAACTCTATCCTGAACAAGATACCAAATTAAATCAAGTCAAACTGCTGCCTTGCTTTTTAATGTCCCCTCTGCCATCTCTGGTCCCTCTATCTGTCCCTTTCACTCAGGTCCCTGTTCTGAGCTAGGGGTGAGAAAAGCAGGAGGTCCAGCTTCCTGCAAGGGCTGGGTAGATAGGAGAGGAGGGCAGGTTTCTTAGAGTTCTCTATCTGCAGGCAGTACAACTGTATCAGAAATGACTATGGGGACTTTTGTGGGTGCAGGAGCCACAGCCCTCCTTTTCCTGTTTTGCTGCATCATCCTACTGGCGTAAGTATCAGTGTTGGTGGGGACAGAGAACCTGGGGTGATGAGGGACAAGCCTAGTGCCTGACCCTGAGCTCAGGCCTGGAAGAGGGACCTGGGTGGGTCGGGAGCCTGAAGTCAGGGGTAGCTGTGGTCTAGGCGTATGGTCAATGTGTGGCACTCTGGAGTGTTGCAACCCTTAGGCCCTACTGTCCCAGATGGTGGGAACCACCTTTCAACACAGGAACCTCTACAACAGGACCACCTTGACCACCCTTCAGAGGCTTAATTGCAAGTAGAGGGTTGGGGGAGAATGTCAGCTGTACCTCCACCTGCCCACACTGAGAAGCCCCCTGGTGTCCTTGCACCCAGGGTAAGATCCTGTAGGAGACCAGCCAGGCCAGCTTCAGGAGCTCCGGGTCCAGATGCCCTCAAGGGCTTGGTTTCTCAGGTGAGTGGCCAGTGTGCATGTGTTCAAACCCAGCATCCTCCTGCCTGGACACCACCCCTGAGATGAATCCCAGATTCTTCTGCTGAATGTGGTTCAAGTTGGATGTCCTGCAAGCAGACCCCAATTCTATAATTGCAGCAGTGTCCATCCACACTGTCCATCCACATTGTCCATCCTGAATTCAATAATTGCAGACAGTGTCCTCCACACTGCTTGCTCTCTGGCTGGGCAGGGAGGAGGACTCAGCTTATCTTTCTCTTTTTCTTCTGTTCTACCTCAAGTTCATGGGTTTTCATCCAGTCTCCCTCATCAAGATACCAAGCTGCAGGATCCTCTCTGCTTTTTGGGTCC
>LZPO01044488.1:23534-56422 GCA_001675575.1 Neotoma lepida | reverse complement strand
GAGAGAGAGAGAGAGAGAGAGAGAGAGAGAGAGAGAGAGAGAGAATGCCATAGTGTGTGTGGAGGCTAGAGGATATGCAGGAGTATGTGGGTCCTGGGTATTAAACTCATGTCATCAGGCTTGGTGGCAAGCACTTTTACCTGTTGAGCCCTCTTGACAGCCAAAGACCATTACATTTTAATGTTATATCTCCTTTCCATTTTATCTGGTTTTCCTGTTTAGGATTGTGATCAATCTTTTGATTGCTTTGTCTTGGATTATGACTATGCTCTTTCTTTCCACAGCATAATTCCCATGTCACACTCTCTCATGTACTTTGTCAGGCCATTTTTTAAATTAATTAATTTATTTATTTTATGTCCCGACCATAACCTCTCCTCCTTCCTCTCCTCCCACTTCCCCTCCCCCATCCACCCCTCCTCTGTATTAGCTCAGACATGGGGCAGGCCTCCCATGGGCATCAGCAAAGCGTGGCATATCAAGCTGCCTTAAGACCAAACACCTCCCCCTCTATTCAGGCTGGACAAGGTAATCCAACATGAGGAATAGTTTCCCAAGAGCCAGCCAAAGCACCAGGGCAGCCCTGCTCCCATTGTTATCAGGCCATTTTTAAAGGCCTGTACTAGCTCCACTCAACTGAAACTTTGTGAAGTCATACACACACAAGACACAGCTGGCAACAAACCACATATATGATGGCAGCCCTTTAGGATTAAAACAAAAGAGAAAATTCCTACCATCTAGCACAGCCATGGAAATGGCAAAGGTTCATGGTGCTGATATAAACAGACCATAGCTTGCTTTTTCTATTGCGGTGATAAAACACTATGACCAAAAGTAACTTGGGGAGGAAAGGGTTTATTTCAGCTTACAGCTCTCAGGTAACAATCTACCACTGAGGGAAGTCAAGGCAGAAAGCTGGAGGCAGGAACTGAAGCAGAGACCACGAAGGAATGCTGTTGACTTGCTTGCTTCTCATTGCTTACCCAGTCTGCTTTCTCACACAACCCAGGACCACTTGCCCAGAGGTGGTACGACACACAGTGAGCTGGGACTTTCCACATCAATTGTTAGCCAAGAAAGTGCCCTACAGACTTGCCTAAAGGCAATCTGGTAGAGGCATTTTCTTAATTGAGATTCCTCTTCCCAAATGTTTTGGTTTGTGCCAAACTGATGAAAACCCAGCCAGCACACAGACCTACTGTGCTCCAGCTAGGACCTACCTATTGCCTTTTACTACCTTCCTATAATAAGATAAGCCCATTGGTTACATCAGAGCTCTCATGACCTAACTATCTGAACACACCCTCAAAGACATACTCCTAGGCATTTCTAAAACATTAATTTGACATTATTAATCATTATAGGGCTGGAAAGATGGCTCTGCAGTTAAGAGCACTTGCTGCTGTTGCACAGGACCCAGATTTGGTTCCCAGCACCAACATGGCACATCATAGCTGTCTATAACTCCAGTTCCAGGAGAACCAATACCCTCTTCTGACCTCCATGGGCTTCTGCATGCATACAGGGCACATAAACTCACATAGGAATACATACATACACATGAACAAACAAACAAAACCTCAAAGTATGTGTGTGTGTGTGTGTGTGTGTGTGTGTGTGTGTGTGTGTGTGTGTTGTTGGTGGTGGGGTGCTGGAGAGATGGCTAAACAGTTAAGAGAGAGTACTGCTCTTGCAGAGGACCCTAGAGTTTTGGTTCCCAGAATCTACTTCAGGCAACTTACAACTGATTGTACTCCAGCACCAGAGTACCTGATGGCCTCTTCTGGACTACATGAGTATCTGCACACACATGCATATTATCTACCCCTCACACCCACACAAACACACAAATTATTGAAAATAAAAATCAATCTTAAAAATCACTCATTTAAAAAAATTAAGCACCACTGTAAATGGATTTTCTTTTCTGCTCCCAGCCCCAAATAATGACACAGAGAATAATTATTAATTATGAGAGCTCAGCCTTAGCTTAGGCTTGTTCCTAACTTGTTCTTATAACTTAAATTACTCCATATTTTTTGATCTACATGCTATCACATGGCTTGTTACCTCATCTCTCCATACCACCTATCCTTCTTCTTCCTCCACATCTGGCTGGTCACTTTGCCTTTCTTCTTCCCAGAGTTCTCGCTCTGCCCAGAAGTCCTGCCTACACCTTCTGCCTAGCTCACAGCCATTCAGCTTTTTATTACACCAATCACAGTAATACATCTTCACACAGTGTACAAATATCCCACAACATTTCCCCCTTTTTCTCTAAATAAAAAGGGAAGGTTTTAACTCTAACACAGTAAAATTAAATACAATAAGAACAACTATCAGGTAAGAATTACATTTAAAATGTCCAGTCCATCTATCTTTGGCTATACTTTACACCTCTTTTGTGAGTTTTTTTTTTCTGAATTTGGTAACAAGGAAAATTGTAACATTAACAATTGAATCTTTAACCCCAATAAGAGACCAGAGAAAAATATAATATTACCTAAATAAACAGGAAGTGCAGAGCAAATATCTTCCAAAACTATAGAAATGATAAAAACAGATGGCAGCCTGGACAGTCAACCAAAGTTCCTCTGCAATGTTGAGGCATCCATCTTTGGCCCACAGGTCTAGAATATCTGACAGATTTTTCTATGAAGCTGAAAATTTGAAGGACTGTCCTACTTTGTCTTGGCAAAGTTTGGCAGTCACTTTCTTTTGTGTCCTGCTTGTCCAGTTTGGACAGCATACTGTCAGCAGCCAAGGCAAGGGCAGTTTCTTGCCCCATGGCTAACTTTGCTACAATAAAGGCAAACTCCATATGGAGGTTTTTCGATACCCATCATCCTTTTTTGAAGTAAATTGGTGGTACCAGGAGCAGACGTGTCTCACTGTCATGAAAAGCCTTAGGTTAACACAGCTTAAATGCCATATTCTGTAGGTCTCTGAAGTGTTTGAAGACCACCTATCTATCTAAAATATATCTCTGCAGTCTTAGTTAGGATTTCGATTGCTGCGACCAAACACCATGATGAAAAGGCAAATTGGGGAGAAAAGGGTTTATTTGACTTACACTTCAGCATTGCCATTAATCACTGAAGAAAGTCAGGACAGGAACTCAAACTAAGCAGGATCCTAGAGGCAGGAGCTGATGCAGAGGCCATGGAGAGGGAACTGTTTACTGGCTTGCTTCCCCTGGCTTGCTCAGCCCACCTTTTTATAAAACCCAGGACCAGCAGCCCAGGGATGGCACCACCCATTGATGGGCCCTCCCCTATTGATCACTAATTGAGAAAATGCCATACAGCTGAATCTTATCAAGGCATTTCCTCAACTGAGGCTCCTTCCTCTCATGACTCGAACTTGTGTCAAGTTGACACAAAACCAGCCAGTACATCTGATGACTAACTACTAACCTATATTCTTAATTATACATTACATTTTTTAAAGAGCTGCAATACCTTAAACAAGAGTAGATACACATATACAGTCTAACAAAAATAACCTAAAATTTGTATCAATATACAAAAAAAATCCATACCAATGCAAAATATTTGAGATTAATAGTTGGTTTTTAGTTGTTTTGTTTGTTTTTACCTTTTTTTAATTATTTACTTTTATTTTATGCACATTGATTGGTGTTTTGCCATGAGTGTTGGGTCCTCTGGAACTGGAATTACAGACAGTTGTGAGCTGCCATGTGGGTGCTGGGAATTGAACCCAGGTCTTCTGGAAGAGCAGTCAGTGCTCTTAACCCCTGAGCCATCTCTCCAGCCCCTAGGTTTTTAGTTTAAAGTAGATTCAATAATCTACCCTTTTATCCCATCCTTTACATATCCCCTTTTTTCTTCTTAGAAAGAGATCCTTGAATCTAACCTAATTGCTTAGTTTCCTCCCTTACCATGACCAGTAACAATTTGCAACCAACCCCTCTAAACAATGACAAACATCCATAATCCGTTGAACAACCAAAAACCATCCACAAAACCTCTTAGGAATGTGGACATCATATTCTCTAGACTGTTTCTTGTTGTCTGGGGGTGATGGCATTTCTGGTGGACCCTGAGAAAATTGGGACAATGGTCAAGTCCTGGAAGAGCTAGCTGTACTATTTTTTGTTTAGTCTCTGTGGATGGGAAAGTGCAGAGCTTACTGAAGTCTTGGCTAGAGTAGTCTGTGAGCCTGGACCATCTCAGCTTTGAAGTTGTTCTGGATGTAGAATTTTGAAGAAACAGCAATGTAGTGGATAGCTATTTTGTCTTTTAGCTGTAAGGCGGCCCCTTCAGCCAGGTAGCTATCACCTCCCTTTTTAAGGCATGGTCAAAACCTAAACCCCTTGAAAAATTTGGGATGCTACGACTTGCGCTCTCTCTCTCTCGCTTCCCTCCGCTTGGGATCCTTTGGGATAGCTTCCCTCCGCCGTTTGTGATCACTGTGATCTTAGAAGGCAGAGAATTCTCTGCTGGATTGTATCGCTCTCTTGTTCGTCTCTGTACCTGCTCCCTCCCTCCTGTTCATAAGTTGTTTCTAAAATAAAGCTATCTTGATAAAATATATAAATAATTGAGCTGGCCGTATAATTGCCGTAATACAGCCACAGAGGCATTCTGAGAGGCTGGATCATCTGGGCTACTTGTCTTCATTATTATCTTTTTTTTTTTCTGAAAACACACAAACTTTTAAAGGTAACATATATATCTATCTGCATTAACACAAGTATGGAATGTGCAGTGTGTACAAGTCAGCCAAAGATTTTTGTTTGTTTGTTTTATGTTTAAGCAGGTGAAAGCTATCTGTCAACTTTATAAGTCTGTTTGGACTGTATAACCAAACCTCTATCCATGCCATATGAAAGGGTGGCATGTAATAATAAGTCATGAGGACTCTGTCGCCAACAAGATTTATCATGTCTCATCTAGTATCAGAAAGATTCCCATTTCGAGGGATCAGCATATATGTCACCTGTCCTGTGGTCTTTCTTTTGTTTTGTTTCTTTATGTCTGTAGCCAAGATTTTCAGGAGGTCTCCTCCAGTCAAATCTGATCTTTATTTTGAAGAGAATCCTAACTTTTTCTTTCCTGTGAAAACAAAGGCATAACCTTTCCCCCAATGCAACATTTTTCTGACTTCCATTTTGAAGTTAAGATATTTTAAAAATATATAGGTTGTTTTAGTTTAGCAGTTTCTATACTCCAATGTCTCTCAGCAACTATAGCTTTTTGTTCATTAGCATTTAAACAATTCAAAATCAACAAACACTATACAAGATCTAGACACCCTGTATATTTTCCATCTTCATGTGGCTTTTTTATTACTTTACTCTCTCTTTAAAGACTTTATTATTTTTAAACTATTTATTTTTTCTATGACTGTCTATACCCATTTTCTTTTCTTTCTTTAGCATCTAAGCACATCTTAAAACATACTCTACCTTTTTAGAGGTTTTATGTGTCTGGACCTGGCTTTACTAAGCAACTGCAGCATTCTCTGATCCTGTGAGACAAATCTTAAACTGCCATGTTCAGCTTAGCATGTCCACCAGTAGCTGGCTCTACCCTGCAGGCAGCAGCCAGTAGCTACACCTCTGTATGCCACCAAGCACTCACCTGCCCGAGAGACTGCAGGACTAGGAAGTCACATCCAAATCCTTTTTCAGAACTTTTCTTAGCTTTATCAAGTCCTATGTTTGGATATTCGAGCCTCCACATTGGACACCATATGCAGATAGACTTGCTTTTCTGCCGCCAGCCCCAAATAATGACATGTAGACTTATTAGTTATGGAAGCATTGCCTTAGCTTAGGCTTGTTCCTAACTAGTTCTTATAACTAAAATTAACTCATATTTTTTAATCTTTGTTCTGTCAAGTGGCTCTTTACCTCATCTTTCCATACTGCCCATCCATATCAGAGCCACATACCCAGAAATATTCCATCTTGTTTTCTGAGAGGAGAAACCATGTATAGCCTGCTCAGTGTGCCCAAAGGAAATTGGCAAGACATGTATGACAAATGCCTAGTCACCCAATAGGGAACTGATGGCAGGCCAAAGTAATAATACACCAAAGTCCAACATGGTGAACTAATGAGTTTATTGGGCTTAATTACAGGAGAAATGTCACAAAGGCAAATACATCACTGAAAGCCCACTCAGGCCTGGGTTCACAAAAGCTGGAACTGTCACTTACTATATGATGTGCAGGTAATTCAACAGGTTGGAGAATGTCTCTTCCAAGCAGCTTGGCTAGTCTGTCTCCTCAGCAGTCCTTACTGCTTATATAAGCACATTGTATATCTGGTCAGTTTCAGGTATTTCCAGAGACTCGTGTGTTGTTTACTTCCCAGGTGTTAATGAGCCTCCCATTAAAACTACCTAAGCATGGGGCTGGAGAGATGGCTCTGAGGTTAAGAGCATTGACTGCTCCTCCAGAGGTCCTGAGTTCAATTCCCAGCAACTACGTGGTGGCTCACAACCATCTGTAATAAGATCTGGTGCCCTCTTCTGGCCTGCAGGCATGCATGCAGGCAGAATACTGTACATAATAAATAAACAAATCTAAAAAGAGAAATATAAAAAAAAAAAACCAAAAAAACAAAAAAAACAAACTACCTAAGCCTTAAAGAGCGTTGCCCCAAGATGGAGTGTTTTACTACAGAAGAACTCACTACACAACACAGTCCCTCTGACCTATCCCTTGTTTGGCATTTGTCTGGCTCTCCTAGCATGGACATCAATAGAGTTTGCTGCATTTGTCTCCAGTCCCAGCTCATAGTAAATGCTGACTGAGGGAACATCTGCCTTCAACATTTAAGCCAAGACCACTACTATCTTTTATGCTCCTAAATATCGACACTGAACCTTCACCCTTGCAGATTTGACAGCTTTTAGAGTCTACTGTAGCACCTCTCAAGCTTCTGATTGTTGATACAAGTTGAGGCTGGACAACTCGACTGATGAGGTCCTGTGTGTTGCAGAATGCTGTACAGTGTGAGATCTACCCAATAAATGGAAGGAGCTCAACTATATCTTCCACAAGGTATAAGAAATAAAATGTCCTCACACATTGTCCTATCTCCCAAGCCTGGGTAAACCTCAGAGATTCCTGAAGGGACTCTCAAGACAGTCTGAACATCTTTAAAAAACTGTCAGCAGCTTGTGAACCATGAAAAAGTCTGATTCAGTCCCCAGAGAAGTGTGGGTGGGAACAGACCATACTCTCTACTCCTTTTCCAAGAGGCCTCTAACATCTTTCTGGCCTCTGCGTTGAGGTGTCTTTCTATTCCTTGCATATGACTTTGCCACCTGTGGGTCTGAGGTTTGCCTTCTATGAACAAGGACTCTGGCTCTCTCACAGCATCTCCAGCCCCACCATATATATGCCTTTGCTTTGGTCATCCCTCATAGGAGCCCCAGACCCAGATACCTCCCACTATGGTGCTGATGGGTCTGCTCCAGGCAGGTGAGTGGGCTTAGGAACAGGGGTTATAGGCTCTGAGCCAAGCTGAGCCTCATCTCCTCACATGGCTTCTGACATGGAATCTATGATTTCCCATCAAAATATCAGAAACAGTAACCATTCAGTACCCTTGAGCCCCACTGATCATCCTATACCATGCCTCTATTTTGTACTGTGTCTGTCTCTGGCAACTGATTCATACAAGGATTGATAGGATAAGACTTCTGTCACCACAATCACACTAATCCAGGGCAAATTCCACCTTTGCTCTGTGGATACCAGAGTTTCACAGGAGATAATGGTCTTTCAGTCAGAAAAAAAAAAAGAAGCTTCAAATGGAACTACTGGAGCAGACCATTGTACATGTAGCAGGTAAGTCACAGGCTCTGGGTGGTTATAGGAGCTGCATTCTAAGGCTTGTATGGAACCCTGTCCTAGGACTGGCTAAGGGCAGAACATCAGGGGCTTACTGGACCTGGTTCCATTCTTGATCCTGCGTGTCACCCTCTCACTAGCCCTCATCTACATCCTAGAAACCCTGGAGTCTGGCTGTGCCAGGAACCTAATATGCTCTGTGCCCTGGGTCTGTGAGCAGGGGATGCTTGCTACCTACTGGATGTCAGCTGTCCTCACAACTCCAAGATTACAACAAATCTCTCACCTTTCAAGAAACATTCCTTGGAGCTAGTATAACCATGGAGAAAATAATCCAGATAAATGTGTCTCTTTGGTTGCTGGGTCAGGGTTGGAGACCTGGGGTGCCTATCTGAGGTCTGGATGGCTGGGAAAAAGTGCTAGGACAGGGCTGAGGACTTGTAGCTATCTGAGAGGCCTGGCTTTCCCATAGCAGAAATGGTTCTGGTGGCTGTCAGAGGGAGAAGGGGGAAGATGTCAAGGTCCTGCTTCTTGGGTTCTGTCTTTTCTTCCTTGGAACATGGAAGATGTGAGGCTTAGGTACCCAGTGCTGGATCCCTAGTGCTAAGGGGCACAACAGAGGAGTTAAGTCCTGCTCTCATCAAACTAGTGTGATGGAAGGTTGTACAGACAGGTACATCAAGGATACATTGTACAGGAGACCACTAATATGGAAATCACTAAGGTTTCCTACTACTCAGTGGTAGGGGAAGAACATGAAGAACATATACAAGTGGTGTGGGATCTCTATGCTGGATCCTAGAGCTATGAGGACATAGTCTAGTCTTAGCACCAAATGCTGAGCTTGACATACCCTTGTCTATACATGCTGTTCAAGCACTACAGTTCAGGTTTGATCTAAACATAAGCCCCACTCTGAAGACCACAAGAGAGAATTATAAATTTTGAGTTCCTCCCTGGAGCAGAACAGCTCACTGTGGGCTTGGAGGGGGCTAGGCTGGAAGAGAAGCAGCTAGACATCTGCACAAGGCAGCTACTCCCTTCACAAAAGTAGCATGACATTGAGTAGCTTTGGACTAGCCTCTCCTCTGTGGCATCTGCAACAGAAAAGGCTGCATGCAAGGGACTAGACTGGGCCCTGTAGTGCTATACATAAAAGTGAGAGGGCTGCAACGGGAAGGACCTTGTGTCCTAAGAACGGAACATCACAGGGCTTCCTGTGGTCATTTCTGGAGATACAAGTGTCAGTTATGGGGTCATTCCTTTAGCAAAACTATCACCCATTCAGACTTCATCTCATTTTTTTGTACCTCTTAACACAAGACAGCCCAAAGGTGAGAGAAGAGCTGCCCTTGTTGGTCCAGGTCTCTTGTTTAGGAATTCCAAATGAGGGCATCTACTCCAAACTCAGCCAGGTCAACTCTGTGGATGTCAGGGAAGAGGATCATCCCAAATGTCCTGATGGCTGAGGGTGAGCCTAAATCAACACCTAAACACCTAAACAACCTAAACAACACCTAAAATCGTTTTGGGTTCAGAGAACTGGACCAAGAACTGCCCCTGGGATGAGTTGCTTCTAGGTTAGTGTCAAAACCTTTTGCAAATGAATATTTTGAAAGTCCTTCTTGTGTAGAAACACAAAAGCTCATCAAAACAATGGTTTCCCCAGACTCTCTACATTCACATAGGCTGTCTATGCTCAGTATTTTCTTATTGAGGAAAGTATCAGGACTCAAAGGTGGGATCTGATTTTGCTGATCTCGCTTTGTAGGGCCAATATCTTGCCACAGCTCTGGTAAAACAGAACACCATGAACCACCTCTTGTGACTTCACTTGCTGTATCATTTTGAACTGAAACTTTCTCAGAAACTTCCTGTGATGGAGTGTCAAGCCTAGATTCCCCTTCTAGGAAGAAAAAGAAATGAAAGAGTAGGCACAATAACAGGATGGAGAAGGAATCACAAAGAATGAATACAGAGAAATCTGAGTCAGATACTAATGATGCTGCTGCTGACAACAATGAGTAGAACATCCCACAACCTGTATGATATGTCAGACACTCATCTTTACAGCACCCAGCAAGTGCCAGGCAACTATGCCATGGACATACCAACTATGGCAATGACCACTCTTACTTTTTTTTTTTCAGACAGAGTTTCTCTGTGTAGCTTTGCGCCTTTCCTGGAACTCATTCTGTAGCCCAGGCTAGCCTAGAACTCACAGAGATCCACCTGCCTCTGCCTTCTGAGTGCTGGGATTAAAGGTGTGCACCACCACCACCCAGCGACACTCTTACTTTTTAAGAGATTAAAAAACTGAAGAATAGGCTGCTTCAGGGGGTGGCCAAAATCATCATGTTCCTCTGCAAGGAAGATCAGGTTTGAAGAAAGGCAACTAAGTCAACTTTATATAGAGTACATAGATTCTTAGCTGTAGTAGGGAAAGTAGGGTAGGAAAAAAGACAAGTACAGGATACTCTTAGATACCCTAGAAACTCAAGGATGAAGTAGGGGATCAGAGCAGAGGATTTCATCAGCTGTGGAGAAATGCATATTAATATCCTTTACCCATTTCATGTGCTAATGACTTTTGTTGCATTTTTTCCTTCTTTTGTCCTGTGTTGTGGGGAATTAATCTCATGGTCTTAATCATGCTACAGCCACTCTACCCTTGAGCTAGGATCCAGACCCTTAAATTTTCATTATTTTATTTGTTTGTATTTTTAGGTAAAGTCTCATGTAGTGTAGGTTAGTTTTAAATTAACTGTGTGACTGAGGGTAAACTTGAACTTCTGATCCTCCTGCCTCCACCTCCAAAGTGTTGTAATTACAGAGGTAATTGAATGCCCAGCTACACCTTCACTCTTAAACAGGAACTTTACACATATATTGGCTTTGCTTATGCTTTTGCTCTTACATTAAGTATCCCCAGACATATGCTTAGAGTACTCTAACTTTTCATGTTGTAGAGATCACATAAATGCACAAAGATCTAATGTGCATTTACAGAGCCATGCTGAAAAGCTGTTCTGTAACTCTCAAATGTATCTTACTCATGTGGACATGGAAATATCCAATTTACACACTTTCCTCCACCCACATATTCTCTACCCACAACCAAATTTGCTTTATCTGCTCCTTTGTTCCAGTTCAAAACCACTTCATGGAGCAGCATCTGTAACTGTGTGTTGAAAATTCATTTCTAGTGTCACCTGACATCTAGGGTAAGATCACTGTGTCTAAATTTCAAAAGCAATTGCTCTCCAGACCTTCAGGTTGGCTTGTATTTCAGATAGCCCTTCGTTAAACAGAACGATACCAAGGTTAATGTTTTCCCCAGTTCATGCTATCATTAGTTGGATTAGAATTTCTTCCATTAAGTTTCCATAAACTGATATTGAAAATCTCCTTCTAAAATAGGTGAAAATATTATTTTCTGCCTATCTTTGGAAATTCAATTCTATCTATCTATCTATCTATCTATCTATCTATCTATCTATCTACCTACCTACCTACCGTCCGTCCGTCCGTCTGTCCGTCCATCCATCCACTCATCTATCCATCCACCCATCTATCTATCCAAAAATAGTGTCCTGAGGCTTAACATCAATGTGTCAAAAGTTAAAGTTCAGTGAGATTCTGTCTCAGAAAGCAAGGAGAAAGGACAGTAAGATGGCTCAACAGCCTGACAACCTGAGTTTGATCCCCAGGACCCAAATGGTGGAAGGAGAGAACCAACTTTTGCAAGTTGTCCTCTGAATTCCACACATGAGTCTTTGGCATTCTTGTATGTATACACACAGACACACACACACACACACACACACACACACACACACACACACACAAACTAAAGAAGGAGTTTGTCTTGTGGGAATGGTTCTCCAAGCAGCTAAATACAGTAGCAGATACAGTGTCAGCACCAGGACTGCAGAAATGAACACAGGAGTCATCATAATACAGTTTCGATGTTCAGTGTGATTGGGTCCTTTGAAGCAATTCCCACAGGAATGCATAGCCATAGGAACATTTCGTGAAATGTAAGATCCAGTAGAGAAAAGAGCATCAATGAATGTAAGAAAAAATGAACAAGAACAAGACAAAATTACATGGCCACAAAATGACAAAATAATGCAAAAAGCATGCACAAATGGGAAACTGAGTCAGTTGACATAAAATGAGGTGCTCTCTTAGAAAAATAAAATTAGAAAAACAAGATCTATTTATATATCACATGGGTGATACATAAACCCATGTGCCTGCTGTCCAAGGTGACTGACAAGATGTGCAAACACAAGCCCTTCTGTGTTTATGCATGAAGCTGTTCATGGACCATAAGGAGGATGAGGTTGAGTGAATCGACTCTGGTACCCTGAGCTCCACAAAGAAGCTGGCTAGTTCTTAATGTCCACTTCTTACAGTGGTCTCACATCTGTATTTATAATATAATGCATCTGGCACTGATTGTAGATATTGGAAGTAGGAAACAACCTACATGCCCACTGGGCAAGAAAGTAGGCTGATAATGGCCCCAGAACACTAATCCACCTGAGTGATGGTCACTCACTTTGACACTTCTGGTTTGTGAACTCAACCTTCCCCATCTGTGCTTCCTTTCCTTTCTTGATCTTGATGACCTCTACACTGGGAATGGCATACCCTATGAATTGGAAGGAGTCAGACTTTTAAAAATTATTTCTTTACTAGTAGCTTCTTGGGCTCTAGCTCATCCGATGAAGTCAACATTTCTCAATGAACCTAATGTAACATTTAAGTACCCAAAAGGAATTAAACTGCAGAACTACCATGGCAAAAATCATTAAATACTTCTGATATCCCCCATGTTTGGCAAAGGGAAGGAAGGAAATCTCAATGGAGCTCTTCCTGGTTCCCCAGGCCAGCTGTGCTCACCCACTACCAAGAGGTGGCTGTAGATCTCCAGCATCACGTCCTGGTACAGGTGTCTCTGGGGAGAGTCCAGGTGCTGCCACTTCTCCTGGCTGAAGTCCACAGTCACATCTTCAAATGACACCAATCTCTGTAACATGAATGACGAGTACATCATTGAGGACTAGGATATGACATGCAGGACTGGGCTGGTAGTGACTATTCACCAGGATACATCATTAGGCTTCTTATAATACCCATTTCATGTTCTACTCTAGGATTGAAGGAAGCTTACTTAAAAAAAAAAGTCTTGCTATTATATATTTAAGCTTCTTTTTCAAGGATGCTAGACATAATTCCCTCTAAATTTTAACACAGTACAAACAGCGTGACATTTATCAAGTAACATTACATAGGCTGCATCTGTGCCTGGTCATTGGGATTCGGTGTTACATGAGCTTCTATTCTCAAGAAACTCAGAAACTTGCAAAGACAGGATATACATGGGCTGGAGAGATGGCTCAATGAGAGCTTAATTGTTGAGTAGTTGTTATTTCTCTGGACTGAAATTCAGTTGGGGAATGAGGATGAGGAGAGGAGAATCTTCAGTAATGCAGCTCCCTGCCAGGTGCACAGGGAACTCTGGGGTCTTTTTAGCAGTCATGCTTCTTCCCCAATACTGAGAAGGAGCTTTTCAGTGAAACAGCTGCCCAAGTTACTAATGCCCCTTAAGTAACCACAATAAACTCACTGGTTTACCAAGCTGTACTTGAATGGAAAAATTCCCTTGGTCTGTAATTGTCTTCTTCAGTTGGGGTGCAGAAAAATGGACTCTACAGAAAGTCACTGGGCACATGGACAAATCTAAATGAAGAACCCAAGAGGTAGTACAATCAGCATGTCATGATAAGATAAGATGGAGGGGGGAATCTGACTCCTGTGGTCCACTAAGCCATTTCAGAAACTGGGAGCCCAGGACCTGCTGCCTCCAGTGTCTGTCTCTAGCTCTGGAGATCTGGGAACCTGGAAAAGGTCCTGCTTACCTCACATGACCCATCCCACTCCTGTGTTCCCAGTCTCTGGGGTTCCTGGGATAATTTCACATCAGCAGACATGTCTTCACTGGTTTCCACTCTTGGTATCTCTTCCTAGAAGATCTGATTTCCATAAGAGCTAGAAGCTGGATGGGTGACTAGAGGTTCTAAGCAGAACTGCTGGGCAGAGGCCAGCTGTGGCATCACTGGAGTACTGAAGTCTGGATGATGTGGCATGACCAAGCATCTGCAGAGACACTGGAAAGTCCTGGGAAGTCAATGACCATGTGACCACTGATCCAACATTGAACTCTCAGGATCCAAGTGAAGGTCGGTATGTAGACTTGGCAAAGCAGGCTCAGGAGAGTCCTACTCTTGTCATCAGATTCTAACTTGGTTATTACCAAAGTGAGGATGCAGGTGATGTTCACTAGCACTGGGTGGGAGTCTGATGAAGGATAAGGCTCAAGACCAGGCTCCTGCCTGACACATGGCAAATATGCATCAAAACCAGCAAGCTGCAGACTTCATTTCTATTTAAATTTCACACAACCATTTCAGTCATATACAATAACCTTTAGTATTGAGGCTGGATGCTATTCCTTAATTTGTCCTATGGTCACTGAGTAGAAGAGCAGGCAAGGATCAGTCTCACATGACGCACTGTTCCCACAGTCTCATGTGGTCAGCACTTAGAAAGAGCCTTTTGTTGTTCCTCTTGACTTAGAAGCTCAGGAGGGCAACAGCCATTTCTGGTTCCTATTCCATTTCTAGACTAGTTCTCTGTCCATCCATGACATGCCACACAGCCTGTTCTTTCCTGACACATCACTTAAATCCACAGACCCAATCTCTTATGTGGTTTGGAAATACGTACTTGTGCACCAGGGCTTCTATTCGTAGACCACTTCATGCCTGTCCACAAGGAGTGGCCCCTACTACACCAGAATGTGGATATTGACACCAATAATGTTCAGTATCCTTTGATCACCACAAAACTGTAGTTTTACCTTCCAGTCATTGAGGTATCTTAGGCTCCTGAAAATGTCACTACCTTGAAAGTTAACAGACATTTCCCAAAGAATCTAATTTACTGGTTTCCTGAGACTCAACCCCAAACACNGCTCAAATAACATGTCCCAATATGGAAGCAGCATCATTCTGGTCACCTGTCAATCACAGACACCATGTCCANGGGGTCAGGAGAAGACAGCACTGGCCCCTATCCATATACATGTCCTAAGGATACAAGTAGGGACTAAAGGTTTTGTTGTTGTTGTTTTAAATCTCATCTTCTGAGCTCCAGCACCCTACAGGAAACGACATTCTGGGATTGGAAAGCACTGGCACCTACACAAAAGCACCACTCCCGGCTCTGCTGACTGGACCCAGGGGCAAATGTACATGTGCTTATGTCCTGGCTTGTGTTCCATCCCTCTGTAAGTTTTACCTCTGGAATGGAAAAAAAGCATAAACAACAACAACAACAACAACAACAAAATCAAGAATGGTTATCTTCTCAATTCTGGCCCAAACTGTGAATAAATTAGTTTTCCCATTTTTACCTTCTTTATGCTATTTTTCTCTTCCTGTGGGCCAGTGTTTGTCCCAGAGCCAGGATTCACGGCCGGGACTCCAATCACACTCCCAGGCTAGGAAGCACTGAAGTTGCTTCACCGCATCCCTCAGCAATCCTGCTCTCCCAACTCCCACAGGACTCCCACCACAGCTCAACCATGGCATCCCCCTGCAGCCGCCTCAGCCATCACTTAGCACAAACCAGCGCTCAGCAGGACAGCATCCTCACTGCATCGCCACCACTCACTTGACACTGCGACTCAGAGAGCTCTGCACACTGCACATCGGCCCCCCAACTTCCGCCCACAGATGCTAGGGAATTCCCGACGTAATATTCCAGTTTTCCTCCGTGTCCAGAGACATCAATGCAGAACCTCCTAAGGAACTAAACTGAACCGGTCCTCCCTGCCACTTCCGGATTCCGTTCAGGTTGCATCTGGATCTCTCCCCTGAGAAGTGAATGAGGTTTTCGCCTACTAACTTTAGTTGTGGTGTGCCAATACTTATGAGGGTTCCTGTTACCTCAGGAAGTGTCATGGTGGCACCCATAGGATCATGATATTGGAGGATAGAGTTAAGGATTTTTCATTCAGTACAACTGAGGGAGGGATGGGTTAAAATGAAAGGAAAAGCCTGAGGCTGTACCACACTGACAGACCATTTTTAATACTGTGTACATTAACCTATTTCTAACTTAAACTGACATCTCATATTTTCAGTATAATTTATATTTTCAGTAAAATTTATCTGCTTTGGGTTTCAGAGGCAATCATCCTCCCCTAGTTTCCCCTTTTCTATGATTACAGACATCTGGCTCCACATTGAACATATTCTGAAAAATACCCTCTGTGTGTACTTTTTTTTCTTTAAAAATTATTTAGGTACATGTGTGTATGTCTAAGTGTATGCCATGGGTGTGCAAGATGCCTAAGAAGACTAGAAAGGGGAGTTAGATTTCTTGGAACTGGAGTTACAGGTGTCTGTGAGCTGTCTGGTGTGATGCTTGCTGCAGACAGCACTGCTCAGTCCATGAAACAGGACTGGGAGCTGGCAATGTGAATTTTCAGCAGGAGAGGCTGTAAAGTGTTGCCAACAGCCTTGTACGAGAAAGAAACATGCTTCATCTAAGAGCACCCTTGACACACTGACAGAAGAAAATAGTCTGTACAACAGACATGTCCACCTCAGGGTTCAGGGAATGTGTTTTCTTTCTTTTTTTGTGTGTGTGTGGTTTTTCGAGACAGGGTTTCTCTGTGTATCTTTGCACCTTTCCTGGAACTAACTTGGTAGCCCAGGCTGGCCTCGAACTCAAAGAGATTCACCTGCCTCTGCCTCCCGAGTGCTGGGATTAAAGGCGTGCGCCACCACCGCCTGGCCAGTGTTGTTTCTTAAGATGTTCAGGCTTGTTAGGTTTCCATATATTTTTCTATCCATACTTCCTTGTTTTTGTTTTCCCTGGTGCTCTATTAAACAAAACATTCTGTTCACTGTAAACATAGTTTAATCATTGTATAGTATCTTTACATGCAATTGCCACTAGTAAAACAGCACTGGATATACTCTGGATCCTTGGAGCTTCTCAAATGCTCTTTGGGTCTCTAGTCTCCCCTGGGGAAAATCCATATTGCAGACCCTGAGTCTTTGTTTTATAGACCTAGCTCCACTAAAGATCCAGAGTGCAAAATAGAAACAGAAGAAGGCACATTTCTTAATTCTTTTTATGAAGACGCTATTATCCCATCCCCAAAACACAGACTCAATAAAAAAGAAAATTATAGATCAATATCCCTTATGAATACAGATGCAAAAATTCTTAATAAAATACTTGCAAACTGAATTCAAGAACATATCAAAAAGATTATCCACCATGATCAATTTGGCTTCATTCCAGAGATGCAGGGATGGTTCAACATATTTAAATCAATAAATGCAATCTACCACATAAACAGATTAGGAAAAAACACACATAATCATCTCATTAAATTCAGAAAATTCCTTTGACAAAATCCAATATTCTTTCATGATAAAGTCCCAGAGAGTCAGGGAAGATAAAGGACAGCAAACTCACAGCCAATATCATCCTAAATGGACAGAAACTCAAAGCATGTCCATTAAAATTGGGAACAAGACAATGTCCACATTCTTTCCACAGCTATTCAAATGATACTTGAAGTTTTAGCTAGAGCAATAAGGAAACTTATACAGCTGATAAACACTTATAGAAAAGTAGCAGGATATAAAACTAACATACAAAACAAGTAGTGTTCCTATACACAAATGACAAACATACCTGAGAAAGAAATCAGGGAAACACATGCCTCAAACAAACAAACAAACAACAAACAAACACCTTGTGATAACTCTAACCAAGGAGGTGAAAACTTTAAGACATTGAAAAAAGAAATTAAGGAAGGTATTGGAAGATAAAGATTGCCCATGCTCATAGATCAGTAAGATTAATATTGTGAAAATGACCATCCTACCAAAAGCAATCTACAGATGCAACACAATCCCTGTCAAAATTCCAACATAATTCTTCACAAAAATTCAAAGAAAAGTAATCTTAAACTTCATATGGTAACACAGGAAAAAAAAACCCAAAAAAACAGGATAGCTAACTATCCTGAATAATAAAAGAATTGCTGGAGGTATCACCATCCCAGATTTCAAGTTGTACTACAGAGCTATTGTAATAAAAACAGCATGGTATTGGCATGAAAACAGACACATTGATCAATGAAATCGAGTTGAAGACCCAGATATAATCCCACACACATACAGATATATACTTGATTTGACAACCCAAAAATACACTTTGGAGAAAAGATAGCATCTTCAACAAATGGTGCTGGTCAAACTGGATAGCTATATATAGAAGAATGAAAATAGATCCATATCTATTACCCTGCACAAAACTCCAAATGGATCATGGATCTCAACATAAACCAGATACCCTGAATTTGATCAAAAGGAAAGTGCAGAATAGGCTTGAATTCATTGACCCAGGAAAGGACTTTCTAAACAGGACACTGATAACACAGGCATCAAGACCAACAATAAATGGGACCTCATGAAACTAAAAAGCTTTTGTACAACATAGGACACTGTCATTTAGACAAAATAGCAGCCTATAGAATGGGAAGAAATCTTTACCAATTAAACATATAATAGAGGTAGTATCTAGAATATATAAACAACAACAACAACAAAAATCAAGAAAACAAATAACCCAATTAAAAAAAAGTTGGGTGGTTAGGGAAACTTGCTCTTACGGAAGACCCAAGTTTAGTTCCCATTATCCACATGGTGGATCTCAACCACCTGTAATTCCAGTTTTGGATCTGATGATCTCTTCTGGCCTTTGTGCATATATGTACATGCAGGCACACACTCATAATACATAAACTAAGAAGTCATGACAGTGATCTCCAGTGAAGTGCTAGACTTCCTGAGAGTGAACAATGTCTATTTATCCCAGGTAGGACATTGATGACAGGCCAAAGTCATGATTCCACAGAAGTCCAATCAGTGAACCAATGAGTTAAAGTCCGATCAGTGAACCAATGAGTTAATGGGCTTACTGGGGTATGAATGAGAGGTTCTTTATAAAGGTTTGCACAACTCAAAAGCAGCTGCATCAACAGAAAGTCCAGCCCAGCCTGGATGATGATTGCACCATGGAGCTCCCTATACAACTTGTAGGCAGCTTTAGATCAGAGACCCTCTCATGCCCAGCCGTAATTACTACTTTATAACCTTGAGGAGAGGCCTTTATAACTTCTGGTATAAAGACTTTTTGGTAACTTCCTGAGACTTGTGAGTTGTTTGCTCCTGGCATCTTTTAAATATGTGTTCATGTGGGTATGTACACTTGAGTGCAGATGCCCATAGAGGCCAGAGGTATGGATCCTCCTGAGCTTCATTTAAAGATATTTGTGAGCTACCTAATGTAGAATGCTGGGAATCAAACTCAAGGCCTCTGGGAGAACAGTAAATGTTTGTAACCACGAAGCCTCTCTCCAGGACAGAATGTTTCAATTCAGAGAAAAATGCTACACAAGAGACCCCAATTCTGTGGATATCTGATTTCATTCTGCCAAAAGAAATGTGTCGAGATAGTCTTGGATCTACGTTCACAAATGTGTGTCATTGACATCAACTAACCAAAATGTAGACAGATCACATCTTTTTAAATTTTGACAATTCTTCACAATAGTCAGTTCTCAACAGGATTTTCACCCACTGTTTTGCTTTTCCATACTGAGATTAAATGTATAGACAAGCAGTGAGCCATGCCACAGTCCCTGCAAACTCTTTAGGTCTTTGTCAGTATCACATGAAAACTGTAGTCTCCTTGTAACTATATATACATATTTTCATTTGAGAGAAAATTCATATGGCAAATTCGCCAGTGACCACTACCATCTAATAATGGTCACTATGCAACTCCAGAATACTTTCATGCCCTAGAAAGAAACCCTGTACGAACAGCCATGATGCTGCCCTTCTCTGTTCTGTGGCAGCCACTGAACCTGCTGTAGTATGTCTATTTGCCTCTTTGGGACTCTGCACAGAAGTGAAGTATTTAAAAACAAAGTGGTCTTTTGGCTGCCTGCTCTCACCTACCATTATTTTCAGGGTTTGGCCTCACCTGAAAATGCACCATAGAGATCCTGGCCAACAGGTTATCTGTCATTTGGACTTCCCTGTTTCCTACTCTCTCTTACTCTTAGCTGCTCTTCCAGGTCTCCCTTAAGAGTTGTTGGCCATATGCCTCACTCACTACTGAGGATTGTTTTCTCCAGTGAGTACTGGGGCTGGGACGAGAGTAATGACATTGCTGCCACATATGGGATCCTATTCTAAAGAGCCTAAAAAATGCTGAAGTCCCAATGACAGTGACAGGGGTGTATGAAACTGGGAGAAGGTATCTAAGCATCCATACATACATACTTAAATGCCAGACTCATACAAATGAACGTGCAAACATGTTTAGGCATGACAGATACATGTGGGTCACTTGCTTTCTGGCTTTCTTACAACACAAGGAAACAACTGCTACAATTTCCCACAAACTTTGCAATAGTTTGGTAACTGTATGCCTTAAATTATTAACTACAGAGACACTTATCTCAAATCATTTTTCAAGATTTCTTTCTGTGACAAAATAGTCCTTTAAAAGTCTAACACAGAGGCAGGGAGATGGCTCAGTTAATAAAGCCTTTGTCTCACAAGCATGAGGACCTGAGTTTCTTCCCATAAAACTTAGGTGAAAGCCAGGAATAATGACACATTTGTAATCCCAGTGATGTTGAGATGGGAGTTTAAAACAAGTGGATCCTTAGAGCTCACTGGCCACCTAGGTTAGACTACTTGGGGAGGGTCCAGGCCAGTAAGAAACTCTGTCTCAATCAAAAGAGGTAATGGCACTTGAGGTAGCCTCTAGACGTCTTCACTTGCACAGACATATGTCTGAGCATAACGGCCATCAGCTGTGATCACATTTAAGATACCTTTGAGATTGGGCCTGTTGTCTCTTTAATATTCCTTCATAGGAGAGACGTGGAGGGCCATTCATCCCTCACCTGGTATCCCAACTACTCCCCCTGGTGGTTTGAATCTGTAGCCTCATGGTCTTGGAAGACGCTAAAGTATAAACTATTGTAGATTAATTGAAGGGATGTCACCTATGCAGTTATGGGGAAGTTGTCATCTATGCTGGGGTGAGACTTTTAAGTAGTTTGGCTGCTTTGGGGTCACCCAGGGTCCTGAAAGTATCCCTCATGTTCTGTAAGTATGCCCAATAAACTCACTGATTCCCTAAGTTGGGCTTTGGTGGAATAATTGGGAGGAGGTAGAAACCTGTCTTCTCAATAAAGGAGTTCTTATAGTACACAAGAATATCCAAAATCATGTGCACCCAGAGGCATGCACACACATAAACAGAAATGCATGAATATGGATATTTGTGCTTCTTACAAATCTTTATTCTTTTCCTCAGGTATAATAATTTGTGAATTTAAAATAAGCAATGCAGAGCTATAATTAAGTCTCTTTATTTAAGTTAAAAACATGGATAAGACACAAAGCTGCAGGATCTCCACAAAACAGGGCAACAAGATATCCAAGAGAAGTCCCAGTACAAGAGGAGTCCCAGTATCAACAGTGTAGCAGAAACCAGAGGCTTTGAACCAGACCAATGACTTCTTGCAATGAACACATGCAAGTAAAGATATGTGGATAAAGGGGTTTACTGCGTGACTCACTGTGTCACACTACAGCTTCCATGACAAGATTTTTCTTTAAATTTTATTTATTTTATTGGGGGGGGGATGTTGCAAAGGCAGAGGGTGGATACAAAGGGATTGGAAATGAATGGGATTGAGATGCATGATGTGAAAGACAAAGAATTATTGTGGAATATTCTTTTACACTGTGTGAAGATATGTCACTGTGATTGGTTTAATAAAAAGCTGAGCTAGGCAGGATTTCCAGGCACAGAGGATGCTAGGAAGAAAAAGAAGGGCAGAGTTGCCAGCCAGACACAGAACAAGCAGGATGGGCAGTACAGAGTAATGGTAATCAAGCCACAAGGCAGAAAGCAAATTAATAGAAATGGGTTAATTTAAGTTATAAGAGCTAGTTAAAAACAAGGCTAAGCTATCAGCTGAGATTCTTAATCAATAATAAGTCTCTGTGTCATTCTTTGTGACAGAAAAATCTGTCTACAAAGAATAAGTAAAAAAGTTAAAAAAAAAAACACGGATAAGGAATTGACTTTGTAGTAAAGCCTTTCCTATGATCTATAAAATCTATAAGAACAGTGTGAGGTATGAGTCCCTGGGTCTACTGAAATCTGACTTGTTTGAAGGACGTTCTGCATTCAAAACCCACCTCAGGTCTCTCTGCACAGAACAGATGAACCTTCAGTTGTTGAAAACTTTCCTAGTCAAGTACTGGCAACATTTCCTTCCATTTCAATTTGATGATGTACCATTTGATGATGTACCTTCAGCTGATATATATGGCCGAACAATTATACACACATATAGCACTCCTAAGGATTCTCACCAGTGTGAGTTTGTTGGTGAGATGACAACTGTGACTTGCGCAGGAAGCCTTTCCCACATTTGTGACAGACAAACGGTTTTTCACTACTGTGAGTTCTACGATGTACTTGCAAGGAAGATCTGCCACTGAAAGCTTTCCCACATTCAATGCACACGTATGGTTTCTCACCTGTGTGGATTCTTTGATGCTCATTCAGTTGGGCTTTAGATGACATGGCTTTCCCACAGTCACTGCAAGTGTACGGCCTCTCCCCAGTGTGAATTCTCTGATGTGTGCTGAGAACTGAACTGTGGCTGAAGGCCTTACCACAATCAGAGCATATGTAAGGCTTCTCACCAGTGTGTATTCGATTATGTACTTTAAGGTGAGATTTTCTTCTGAATGACTTCCCACAGTCACAGCATTTGTAAGGTTTCTCACCAGTATGAATTCGATGATGCACAGGCAGGTGGGATTTATTACTGAACAACTTTCCACAGTCAGGGCATTCATAAGGCTTCTCCCCTGTGTGAAACCGACTATGCTTCTTCAGATCTGATGCATAAACAAACAATTTCCCACAGTGGTTACACGTGTAAGGTTTCTCCCCTGTGTGAATTCTCTGATGTGTGGTGAGGACTGACTTTTGGCTAAAGGCCTTCCCACAGTCAGAACACACATAAGGTCTCTCACCTGTGTGTATTCGAAGATGTACCTTTAGGTGGGATGCATAGGTGAATGATTTCCCACAGTCGTGGCATTTGTAAGGTTTTTCCTTTGTGTGGACTTCATGATGCACCTGCAGGCTGGATGTACTTGTAAGTGATTTTGCACAGTCAGGACATTCAGAAGGTGTCTCTCCTCTGTTTGTTCCTGGATGAGAACTCAACTCACATTTCTGAAGGAAGGATTTTCCACATATGTGACAAATAAAAGGTGTTTCTATAGTGTTAGTTATTTGCTGCTGACACAAAGCTGACCTAGCAGTGAAGACGTTCCCATATTTGGTATATGCAACTGGCTTGTCCTGAGAAACAATTTCATGCTGTCTAAGTGGCTGCTTAGGGCTGAGAACTTTTCCAAACTGTTTACCTTTGCATGCTTTCTCTTCTCTGTTAGGAATTGTGCACACATCATTAGAAGGGCCTTGTGTGAAGAACGGACAGGATTCAACAATGCCATTACACTGCTTTGTGGCAGTGTGCTTTTGATGTTCACTATCTGCTTTAAGGTTATGGTTAGGCTGCCAAGTTTTTTCAAATGAGCAACATTTTGGAGATGTGTTTTGTGTAGAAGTGAGGTGGAAGCCTAAGGGGATACATCCTCCAGTCACTTCACACTCATGACTATTGTCACTTATCAATGTTTTCTGGCTTTGTTGATCTGTCTTTGTAGGGTCACCATCCTGCCACAGTTCCTCTGTAACAGAACAATATGAACCATGTCTAGTGATTTCTCTTGATACATCATTTGGAAATGCAGCTTTCACATGAATTTGATGTGTTGAGTCATGCTCTGATTCTCCTGTTAAGAGAAGAGATGAAGGAAAAGACACAGTGAGCATGATGGAGGAGGAATCAGAGTCTGAACAAAAAGAAATCTGTGTCAAAAGATGCTGATGATGGTGATAATGGCGAGAAATGTTATCACGGCCCTTATATTATGCCAACACTTACGTAATACAGCATCCATATGTGCTGGGCAACTATCTATGCTGCTGTATGAATCTAGCAGTCACTGTATCTGGAGTAAACATTAGAGTGAATAGTTTTCACTGTATCCAGGGTAAACATTAGAGTGAACAGTTGTTTTCTAGAAATATTTTGACCTTGAAGAATCATTGTGGAAAACAGTGATTGTTTCCCATGATTTGTAGAATTGCTTTTCTGAGGGGCATTAGAACCTTCGCATGACTTTGATCACAGATGCTTCTGGCATACCTGAGGCTCTTAGATTATTGGACACTGCAAACACAATAAGGACTAAAGTGGTGGAGGTGTGATACTTTCCTTCAGAAAAACAAAGTACAGATTAGATTAGAGACTTTGGTATGAGGAACTTGTTTACCCAAAAAACAACTTTGTGCAGCAATCAATAAATATGACTTTGTACGGCTGTTCGAGGTTCAGCCCATCAGAGGCTGGACCTTCCTGCTGCCACAACAGGCCTTAAAATTTCACCTTGGAGTGACGTCTTTCCTTGACAGACTCATGCAACACAGAGCACCTGACACTATTAAGTGAATACATGAGCTCACTTGATCCCCACAACCACCCACAATGCACCTGTACCTACACTCCTTTTCCTCACGAGGAGATGGAAGCATTGGTCAGTAGCCAAGACGACTTAGCTAATTTATTGGGAAGACTTGGTTTGGTGAAAGACAACTTAGACAAGAGGCCCGTGACAGAGGTAGAGAAGGGTAAATAAGTAAGAGAGAAAACAGACACGGCTATTACTGGCACTGTCAATGGACAGGCAATGTCAGAAGAAAGGGATGTAAGAAGAGGACTTCATTAACTCTAGAGAAAAGCCTCTGACCATTTTCTCACCTGGTTAAGTTTTTTTGTTATATTTTTTGTTACATTTCTTTCCCTCTGTTTGTAAGGATTAGCTACATACTTCACCCTCTTGAACTTTACACCCCTAAATTTTAATTTTTTTTGTAACTTATTATCTGTTTAATGTGTTTGTGTTCACCGGTGTACATTTGTTTACTCATGCATGTGGAGGTCAAAAGTTCAGTGTCTTCTTCAATCACTTTCAAGCTTATTTTTTGAGGCAAGGTCCGCCAATGAGTCTAGAAATCACCAGTTCAGCTAGACTGGATGTAGAAAGCCTCTGGGATCCTTTTGTCTCTGCCAACCCAGCACTGGGATTACAGGAGTGAGCCGCTGTGCTCAGTTTTCCATGGAAGTGTTAGGGATTAAGCCTGGGTCCGCATCCTTGCAGAGCAAGTGCTTTACCAACTGAGCCACCTGCCCAGACCACCCTATTTTTGTTCTTTTGATGTGTGTTCATGTTTCCTATGTGACTTGTGTGTATGGGTGTGTTAGCCTGTGTGTTCACTTGTGGAGGCAGAGGTGGACTTTAAGTATCTTTCTCTTATAATTCTCCAACTTATTGTGTGTGGTATTTGTGTGCTCACCTTTGCATGGACATGTGGAAACTGAAGATCAACTTTGGATCTCTCTCTCTATTGCTTTCTATTTATTTAGTTATTTAGTTAGTTAGTTTTTGAGACAGGGTGTCTTGATGAATAAAGAGCTCATTATTTCAGCTGGACTGGCTATCAGGCCTCTGATAGTCTACCGCCAGTGCTGGAGTTACAGGCATATGTGCAGGTAAAGCACTCATATATATAAAATACAAATAAATACATCTTTAGAAGAAATTTTATTTCTCCACTCTATCTTAACAACCTCAACACAAAAAAATGGTCAATTATTCCTAACTCTGAGCATTTACTCATATCTTCTAACTCACTGTTTAACCTTTTGGGGGGTTGAATGACCCTTTCATGGGGGTCACATATCAGATATTTACATTATGATTCATAACAGTGGCAAAATTACAGTTACAAGTAGCAACATAAATAATTTTATGGTTGGGGGTCAGCACAACACAAGGAACTATATTAAAGGGTCCCAACATTAGGAAGGTTGAGAACCACTGCTCTAATTCAACTAAGTTTGCTTGATCTCTTCCTTTATCCCAATTCAAAATTACTTTATGAATAACCAGTCCATGTGCCCTCAAAATCAACTCCATTGTCACCTCACATTTAGGGTGAGGCTACTTCACGTGAGCCCCAAGAGAAGTTATTCTCTGCATCCTCACGGTGATGGGTGCATTCCAAGCAGCCTTCCCTCACATACACAGGACAAAGGCACTAAGGCTACTTTCCGATTCTCATGCTCACACAGGACAAAGGCACTAAGGCTACTTTCCTGATTCTCCTGCTGTTACCCCACACTGTCCATACAACCTGTTTCCATCCATTTACTTTAGCAGACACTGAAAATTTTTCTAAAATAGGGAAAATGGTATCTTTGGAAATTCAATACACATAACTGTTTTTTGCTAAAACTACTGTCCACAGGGTTTAACTCTGATGCAATAACAACAAAACAAACAAACAAAAAATGGAGAAGACAATCTAGTCACCAGATTATACGCAATGGGGAATAGCAGCAGAGCAGACACTAACAGAGACCTAGAGCTCTACCTGGCTCAGAGCACAAGTGAAGAAAAATACTCAGGGACATTTGCAAATTGGAAATATATGGCCACCAAAAGAGCTGGTGAATTCTACATCATACAAAATAATTGATTATTTATATCAAATCTATCAGGAAGAAGAGAAAGAAAATTGAAATGTTTGCTCTAAGAAAAACTGTTGATAGAATGTTAACTGAATTCCTAAGAGAAATCCAAAAATGTCCTTAGGAACAAAGAGTCTAAATAAGGAAATACGGAATTAGTTTGTACTGATTTCAGCAGAATTAAGAAACAATTATGTACACTGTATACTGGAAAACAAAAATGAGCAGGAACTGTGAAGTAACTCAAGGACAAGAGCCTAGAAACTACAATTTCTCATACGAAAGCACTTTCTCACTTGGATGAGGATGACTCCAGTTTCTCATGTCTCAAAAATAAGGAAGGGGGCCATTCACAGGACCAGTCCTTTAAATAGCTAGACATGGCAGCAGGTTTACCACACACACACAGAGACTGCAGAGGCTAACACAGAAATCACCACAATTCAAATGTGAGGCCTGTCCTGGTTTCATTTCAGTTGCTGTGACAAAACATTCCGACAAGAAGCAATTTAGGGGGAAGAGGACTTATTTTATCTTACCATTCTAGGTTATAGTCCATCATTTCAGGAAATTCAGGGTAGTGGGAAACTGAAGTAACTGGTCGCATCACAGGCACAGTGACTAGAAGAGAAAGGCTGAATACATGCATATCTACTGCTCAGCTCACTGTCTGTACTCCTACATTCTGTGACCCAACTCCAGGGAATGGTGCTGCCCACAGAGCTGGGTCTTCCCACATCCATTAACGGAATTCCCCAGAGACACACCCACAGGCCAACCTAATGTAGACAATTCCTCATTAAGACTCTTTCCAGGTGGTTCTTCATTGTCTCAACTTGACAACATCAGCCACAGGAAGAAGAAGAGATCAGAAGAGAATGACTCTAAAAGGCAGTTCCTGTAAGAAAGTATGACTGGGCCCACAAGATGTCTCAGTGGGTAAAGGTGCTTGGTGTCAAGCCTGATGACTTGAGTTTGGTCTCTAGGAGAGAAGTGACTCCCTGCAGGTTGTCCTCAGACCTCCACAGGGGTGAGTGGAATGTGCACACCCAGGAATATAAATATATACACAAATGTAGTAAGAAATGATTACAAGAGAACATATAAAACAGGAATATGGTGGTGCTATTAGGAGGACACAAAAGAAGAGGCAGGATAAAAAAGGACACTAATGAAGGGATAAATAAATGGGATGAAAGAATTAGAAGACCACAAAATGACAAAACATACAAAAAATAACATATACACAGAAAATCTGGTTACATAACACGTACAATGAGATGCTCTAAATAATTATGAAAAGATATCACAGGAGGGCCTGGAGAGATGGCTCAGTGGTTAAGAGTGCCTGCTGCTCTTCCAGAGGACTTAAGTTCAGTTCCCAGCACCCACATGGTTGCTCATAACCACCTGTAACTTTAGCACTCTTCGGGCCTCTTCTAATACACACACACACACACACACACACACACACACACACACACAATCTAAAAAACAAAAACAAGGAAACATTTCTTTTACTCATTGCACAAGCAATATATTAACCATGATGATAATATCAACTGTTGATAACTAAGATGCACAAACAGAAATCCATGTGTGATTTCTTTATGTTTCATGATGTGCAAACATGGACTGTGAATTTGTACAGACCATAGAAGGAAACTGAAGTAAATATCCAGTAACCACCTCTCTGTCCCTATTACAGACTCATAACAAAATATAGTACAGTGTTTACTATGAAAACTGGGAGTAAAAGGCAATCTGGGTGCCCACTCCTGAGGGGATGAGTAAATCAGTAGGCTGATCACACCTCTCAACTATCCACCTCCACCTGGCAATAGTCACTCACCTTGACACGGACACCTCTGATGTGGGAAATCAACTTTCTTCATCTTGAGGATGGCCTCTGGCCTGGGATACCCTGTGAATTGGAAGGATACTGGATTTGTCACATCTTCTTAGAGGGTAGCCAGTGAACTTTGTACTGGCTAACTGCAAAAGTCACATTAAGTACTGCATGTAAAGTAACACGTAAAAGGAGCCCAACAGGAGTGAAGCCAGAACAAAACAACTATGAAATCATGACTGATTTCTGATATTCCACCAAGTTTTGCAAAGAGAAAAATATGAGGCCCATCCTGGGTCCCCAGGCCGGCTGTGCTCACCCACTGCCAAGAGGTGGCTGTAAATCTCTAGCATCACGTCCTGGTACAGGTGTCTCTGGGCAGAGTTCAATTGCTGCCACTCTTCCTGGCTGAAGTTCACAGTCACATCCTCAAAGGATACCAATCTCTATAACAACAGAAAGATACAATAAGTAACCATGTGTTTTTAGTGATTCCCCCCCACCCCCCCAGGAAGTACCATTAAACTTTCCACAAAAATACTGACTTCACACTTTACGTTCAGGCATAAAGACAGTATATAGAAATACCCTGCCATGTTATGTCTCACCCATCCCTACCCTCATGGAGGACAGAATTTCTCTACCAAATTTAAGCAGGATCACAGCTATTAAGCCACATTATGCTTGTCTAGAGTTGTGTGGGGTTCCTGCGGTTCAACACTACAGTATGAGCTTTCTGCTCTTGGAAAAACTCAGACTAGTAAAACAACAAACATAAAGACTCAGCATGGGCTAAAAAGCAACATTTTACAAATATACACAAAGAAAATGTTGGAGGGGGCTGGAGAGATGGCTTAGGGGTTAAGAGCACTGCTTGTTTTTCCAGAAGTTCTTCAGTTCAATACCCAGCCATCACACATGGTGGCTCACAACTATCTATAGTGAGAACTGGTGCCCCCTTCTGGCATGTAGGCATTCCTGATGGAGAACACTGTACATATGATAAATAAAATCTTTAAAAAAAAAAAAGAAAACGAAAATGTTGGGAGGGACAAATTAAGGAAAGGCTGTCATGCTCTGTGGAGCACAGCAGCTTAAACTGTAAATAAGATGCTTGAAATATGATAGAACACCATTTTCCAAAAGAGAATGAGAGTAGAAGTGGAGAGGTAGGAAAATCCACAGTTAATTCAGGGAGCAATGGAGGGCTCTGTGTGAGGTCCAGAAGTAATAAAAACCCATCAGATAGACACAATTGGGTGGCGGATGATTCCGAGATAAAGCTTTCACAAACTGTCATCCATGCTAGAGGTCAATAACACAACTGCCCAAGCTGTTCCTGCCTCTGGAGGTCACTCCTCATCTACGATCCCATGATTAAGCCAAAATAATCTCTGGTTCACTGAGCTAGACTTGGATGCACCCACTTCTTTGTCCTGCCAGTTCTCTCTACAGAGAGAGGTTGGATAGAAACAGGACTCCCCAGGAAGTCATACGGACGGGCAGATAAACCTAAACCCAAGAAGCAGCACAATGAGCATGTCGTGTAAAGATGAGGAAATACTGGGGTTTCAGTCCTCTGGGCTTCACTCTTAGCTGTAGAATCAAGGTCACCTCAGGAACAGAGCTTACAATCTGGTACTTCCAATGTCTACACTCTAGTTCTGGGGCACTTCTCCTCACCTCACATGACCCATCCTGCTCCTCTGCTTCCAGTCTCTGGGGCTTGTGGTAGAAATTCACGTCGGTTGACATGTCCTCTGTGGTGTCTACTCTAGGTCTCGGCTTTCCTCAGCATTCGGGTGAGCCTTGAGTAGAGCTGACAAGCAGAACTCAGCTTGGTTGTCCTAGAAAATCAGCAGCATGACTTGGCCTGATCTACAAAGACACAGAAAGTCCTGGAAAGTCAATGACTGTGGGACACTCATCCAAAATTTGCATGTGAAGTTTTAGCCCTACCTGACAGGCATCATCATATAGACATTGCAGAGTAGTGGACAAGGTTAGGAAAAGGCCAGCTCTTTTTTTTTTTTGTTTTCTCTTTTCTTTTTTTTGAACAGGGTTTCTCTGTGTAGCCCTGGCTGTCCAAAAACTCACTCTGTAGACCAAGATAGGCTTGAACTCAGAAATCAGCCGGCCTCTGCCTCCTGAGTGCTGGGATTAAGGCTGTGTACCACCATGCCTGGCCCAACTCTTAATTTTATGAAAATCCAGGAAACAAACAAAAAGATCACAGTTTTGAACTAACGGTTATAAAGAATTCACTGCAGATTTCCCACCGTTTAACTGTGAAAAGAGAAAATATTAAGCAATGTGAAGTTTCCAAAGGAAGATACAGGTGTTCATAGGCAGTGGGAATCAAGTCCTTAGCACCTGTCTGGCAGTGAAGAAAATAAAAATAAAATAATTCTCCTTCTGTGTAATGTCTATCCTACTTCAGACATCTCATTTACAGTTTAAGCTGCTGTGCCCTATGGAGAATGACAGCTGCTCCTTTATTTGTCCTGCCCAACATTTTGTGTGTATTTGTAAAAATGCTCCTTTTAGCTCACACTGAGTTTTTCCGTTTCCTGTTTTACATGTCTGATCCAAGTTGATTCCCAGCACCCACATTGGTGGCTCACAACCATCTGTAACTCAAGCTCCATGAGGATCTGAAGCTTTGGGCCTCCATGTGCACCTGCACTTATGGGTACATTCCCCAAACAGGCACACATCATGACTAAAAGTTGAAAAAAAATTTGACTAAAAATCAGGCAGATTAGAAAGACAATTGGTGACAAGGAAGGCTTGGGAGAGGAAAAGAGACCTTCATCCTAGGGTCTGACCTGCTTTTGTGCTGTGAAAGATGGGAAACTTCAGATGCTACTGAAGCCCAAACGTGTTCTCAAAAGGCATCCAGGCGCCGGGCNGTGGTGGCGCACGCCTTTAATCCCAGCACTCGGGAGGCAGAGGCAGGCGGATCTCGTGAGTTCGAGGCCAGCCTGGACTACAGAGTGAGTTCCAGGAAAGGTGCCAAAGCTACACAGAGAAACCCTGTCTCGAAAAACAAAAACAAAAACAAAACAAACGAACAAAAAAAAGGCATCCAGGCAAAGATAGTATATTCAATTTCGCTTACTGAGGGCCAGAGGACACATTCCTAAAACATCTCCTAAGAAAGTAAATCTGATGGTTCGTCTTCAAAATCAAAGCACCCTGAATCAGCTTAGCTCCAGCTCCAGATAGACAAAAACTATGACCAACCCCTGCTAGTGTCTGCTACCTACCCTTCTTCAAAAAAAAAAAACCCTTAAATATTCAGAGTAGAAAATAACTACCAGCCAAGTTCACCTAACATCAACCTGCATTCATGACAAGGTCATACACCTAATAGCTTTAAAATAAACAGGAAGTGAAATGTAGAGATGAAACCACAGGAGATTTGGTTGAAAAACAGAAGAATGACAGTGGCAGTGGGAGGAATAAGATCTCATACAACTGTGTCTTCCTGATTACTTAGCTAATTAGGCAAAAGAAACTTTAGTTTTCTGGGAACTCCAATTTACATGACACTCTCCTGTAACCCAGCACAGAGGCAGAAGCAGGAGGATTGCTGCCAAGTTTGAGGCTGGCCCGGTCTACTTAAGTAGACCTTCACTCTGGCTTAGACTTCTACTTGGCTGTCTCTACCCAACCTACACTATCGAGGAACCTGCCTGACTCCATTTTGAAGGCAAGAGCCATTATTCTGTATTGTTAAATATAAGTTTCTGTCTCTGTTTCCCGGAACCTGACCTGCCCCAACCCATGACCTTGACTTGTTTTTGGGAACACTCAGCCCCATAACCCTCCCTGATCACATGCTGACCACATGGTGATGGCTAATGTTTGACATTTTTCTGTAATTCCTTGCTGCTCCATTGTCTTAGGTAAACCTGCTGTGCAAGCCTGACCGTGGTGGCACACGCCTTTAAAGCCAGCACTCAGAAGGCAGAGGAAGGCAAATGTCTGTGAATTCTTGTCTGTGAGTGAGGCCAGAGCAAGTTCCAGGACAGCCAGGAAACAGCTACATGAAAAAACCTTGTCTTGAAAAACCAAAAATAAATAAAATAAATCTGCTTTGCAACTACTCACAATTTTACTCCTTAAAAGGGCCCTAAGAAATGGACTCAGGGCTGCTCTCTTTAATCCTACTTAGGAGTCAGTCACTGGTCAGTTCTTGGGTACACTCCAATAAAAATCAAGCTTGCTTCAAATCTGGCTCAAAATTATGAAAGTGGTCTGTAGTCCAAAGTCTTTGGGTGGTATTAATCAGCTTAATGGCTTTATCATAATCCATGTGGAGTCATC
>LZPO01044488.1:0-21324 GCA_001675575.1 Neotoma lepida | reverse complement strand
CTGAGGAAACAAGATCAGCTGAGGAGTTGGCAAGGTGAGGAGGTTAGCTGTGGCTTGTTCTGTCTCTCTGATCATTCAGAATTTACCTCAATACCTGGCCTGGTGTTTTCAATTAATAAGACTGTTTAAGATTCGCTCTACATCGGTCTTATTATTACTTGGTGGGATTAATATATCCCCCTTCAAGGCCCAAAGATAAGCCATCATCCTAAATGCAGTCATCTTCAATTCCAGAGACTGTAAAGCCTCCGAGAACAGACCTCCCCCCCCCAGAGGAGGACAATTTGGCATGAGGATGAGGCTTCACTGTACAGCAGAAATAAACACCAAGGAGGAAACAGATTGATCTCTTTGGGCCTAGGACAAGGAACAGATTAACAATGTAAGGAACACTCTGCAAGACTGTGCTAAAAAAAAGACAGGCAGGACCACACACACCATGACCAGGACTTCTTAATCATCTATGTACACGTGCAAAAACAAAAGGGGAGGATGTAGCCCTCCTGCTATACTAAGCAGCCTTCCACTTTCAGGGATCCCGCAGGTACTACCTCCTATAAGTCAGGAGTCACCACACCCTGCCAGATAACTTTATTATGCAAACTTCTTGACCAGCAATCCCAAACCTCTGTGTCACTACAATAGACTGGGGTCACTGGGCTCTTTACCTCTTCTTCTGCCTGATGTGGCTAATTTGAAGAAACTTCCCCTCCTCTCTCTGCTTTCTACCATGATTTACTAGTCTTTTCAATAGGGGTTCCGGACCATGGTCAATCTGTTGGGGCTGCAGGAGGTCAAGCACTTACCCTAACATCTGTTAACAGCACCGTGCTGCTCAACTGCTGATCACAGAGCCTTGCCACGTTCATAGGGTCCTAAAGCTAGGCCAGCACAGACCCACCCATACACCTCAAGGAACCCAATACTCACAACTGGCCACAGGAATTAGTAAGTTTTAAATTTTTTCTTTCTCAGCACCAGCTTCCTGTGGGAAATATAATGCGATTAGGGAAATGGCCCCAAGCCATGGTCCCCAGCACCTGCACAAAGGCTCCTCTCCTAGCTCTGCTCCCTGGAGCCCACAGCTACGAGCTGGCGCAGACTTGTACCATCCCTTCTATCAATTCTGACACTGCTTTGGCTTGGGCAGACCGAGGATGCTGCAGCCCCGGTGTACGTCAAAACTGTCAATAAACTCATTTTCCATTGTTATCTACTTTTTCTCTTCTCACAGTCGTACTCAAGTCAGTCACGGGCTATGCAAACACTCCCAGTTCAGAAAGCGGAGCCGTCGCCCTCACAGACACACACCAGCCCCAGGCTCACAAGAGCGGGCTCCATCGCCGCCCTCAGCAACCCTGCTCTCCCGACTCCCACTGGACGCCCAGCCCAGCTCAACCCTGGCATGCGCTGGCAACCTTCTCAGCCGTTACTTACCACAAACCAGCGCTCAGCAGCACAGCATCCTCCCTGCGCCGCCGCCACTCACCTCACACTGCACCGCAGAGAACTCTGCACACGGCACGCCGGGCCGCGACTTCCGACCACTGACCCTCAGAAGTCCCCAGGTTCAGAATCCAAACTCCCACGGCGTCCTGGTAACGATAACAACTACTAACCACGTGAATATCTAAGCGGAAATGGACGCTCTAGGACACTGCTGGGCACACCTCAGCCTCCCCCCAACCCCGGCGGAAGTCTGTATTGCGCATTGCCACTACTGCTTGCAAAGTTATGTTGCGCATGCCCACCACCATGTGGGAGGTTATGTTTTGCCAATAGTTATAATGGTGTACATTCTGGTTCCTCCCCTCGTCCCAGACGTTGTTATGGCCACGTCCATATTCCAATTATGCAAAAGTCACCATCAGAATACACATCTCCGTACATCCTTGGGTCACGTGGAAAATCTGAATCTGTTTCACATCATCAGGAGATTTATTTTCTACGAGGGTATACACGTGTCTAAGAGACAGTGATATTGCATATTCCTAAAATTTCTCTGTGTTTTCACACAGACTTAAGGCTTTCTTTTTCTTCTGATTTTCTAAAACTTGAAAACTAGGAAAAGTTATTGAGAAATGGGAAGTGAAACAATGGGGAACATTAAAGTCTGAAATGAACCTTCTTGTACATCATCCTAGGAACATGTCATGGTTCCCTGAAGAAAAACATCTATCCTCACTTAGAAGTAAAAACGAAACAAATAAACAGTGCATAATAGAAACAAGGTAGAACAGTCTGGTGAGGAGAAAAAATGTGGAGAGGCCAGTCAAATAGCGAAAATACCCAGAACAATAGAATGAATATTGACATGCCTAATGAGAACTCTTGAAGGGGACTCCCGCACAGCAGGGGCTCCCTCCCAGACCCTGGATTAGGCACAAACCACCCCCAAACACCTGTTTTCACGAAGAGATTCTTTTTTTTTTTTTTTTGGTTTTTTCGAGACAGGGTTTCTCTGTGTAGCTTTGCGCCTTTCCTGGAACTCACTCGGTAGCCCAGGCTGGCCTTGAACTCACAGAGATCCGCCTGCCTCTGCCTCCCGAGTGCTGGGATTAAAGGTGTGCGCCACCACCGGCCGGCTGAGATTCTTTATTAAGCATGGAAGAAAAGCTAAAGTGGCTTCTTCCTGACTGGCAGAAAACCAGCAGCAAATGACTTTGCAGGTGCAATTTTAAGAGAAGAGAGGGGAGGGAGGTCTGTGTTAGATGGGCTATGATGCGGTGTAGAGGAGATAGAGGACCAGGGAGAAGGGGAAGGGAAAAAAGGAAAGGCGACAGGGATATTTATCTAGTGGGGGAGGCGGGCATGACAATGACAAAGGACTGCCTCTGGATAGAGAGGAGACAGATGTGGCACATAGGCAAATGGTAGTTTATAATAGTAAAGGGGGAAACCCTGTGTTAGGATGAGGTGTTTAATTTTAATTGGGCATGTTAATTAGGTGAACTAAAGGGGGGGTTTATTGCTGGACTTTAATACTTTGATAGTTAGACCCTGGTAGTCAGCCTTGGGAAGGAGGGATTGACCAAATAAGCAATAGTCCTTGGTGGCTAGCTTTAGGAACGTAATCTAATGGTTTTTGGTAAGGCAGAGGGAATGAGAGAAGATCAAGGCCTGCTAGAGCCACATACTCAAGTGGACTAGTGTCCCTTCAACCCTAGCCCTGGCTGACCTGGACTATTTAGATGGATCTTCTGCCACTGTTCCTCAAGTGCTGGGATTATAGGCATGTGCCACCATGCCCAACTCCACAAATGGTCTTGTTCTTTCCTCTGAGAACAGACTATAGGAGTGTGAGCAGAGCTTTAAGGCCAAAGGGTAGCTTAGTCCTATTAGAATAGGCTTGATCGTTAGACCTCAGTCTGTCCAAGCCAAAGCAGTGTCAGAAGACACTAGAAGGGATGGGACTGTGAGGTATGTGTATGCAAATGTAGTTGTGGGCTCCAGGCACCCCACCCAGTCATTTATATGTGATTTGTTCTTAATTGCATATGGATGGGAGTGGGGTGAGGGATATTTGTCCTCTAGTGCTTTTAGGCTGCAAAGAGAACTCTATTCAATAAAGGGAAACTGATCACTCATGCTGGGTGAACACTTCAGTGCTCGGTAGCCCCTTGTTCATGCTCTCTAAGTAAGTCCAACAAACTCATTGGTTCCCCAGGCTGAACACTGGTGGAATTGTACTTTGTTGTTAGGACCCTATAAGGGTCAGGTAGACGTTGTTTATATTTCTCCAGGGAAGGAATTTTGGCAATACCTATGCATATTGGTTGTCTTAACATACAGCTCAGCAAAGCTGGCAGTCAAAAGCCCCACTTTATGGACAAGAGCTCATATCAAGTTGCTCACTAGGGAGAATGATCAGCTCGTGTCTGATATTACCAGAGGGGTTGGAGGAGATGAGGTTAGAAGTCAAGAGGCAGGATACTTCCTGAAGACAACTACCAGCTTCACAAAGGTAGCATGGCATTGAGCTGCTTTTCACAATGTCTTCACCTCTCTAGTGTCTTCAGAAACCAATTAATAGGTTTTTTTGTACCCTGATAATAGCTTTCTCCATCAATGAAGTAAGTCAGATCAAGCCGACTTGATTTTACAAAAGTAAAAGACCAGGTTTATTTTAGGCAAAGCAACTCCTGGGTGAGTCTTCTAGCCCCAGAGATTGAGGCAGGAGAAGGGGCACGAGAAAAATCACATGGCCAAACTAAAGGAAAGAGCTTAAATACCCTGTAGGTGAGGGGGTGACAACGTGTCCTTCATAAACTGGGTTTGTGCTTTAGTCGGGGATTGGGCAATTTCAGGGGAGGAGCCGCCACAGCTGCCAAGAATGTGGAATGGGCTTTTGGCAGCTTTTCTTTGTTGGAGACCCTCTGAGAGGGTGGAGTTTGGAGAGAGAGGAATGGGGCTTCCTGGATCAAGCAGGGGTGAACTAGAGAATTCAGCCAAACACCAATCAGACCAGGCTGGGTGCAGCAGGAAGGAAGGAGTCCCATGGGTCCATGGACAATGGAAGGAGTGGTTCTGGTATCATTTCTTAATATAACTGTTGCTTATATATTCATTTCTCTACCAAAAACATCATCACCTAGTCTTGGTCTCCTTTGTGTTTCTAAAAAATACAGGTAGAAGGTGAGAGAATGACCCCCATTGCTGGGCCAGTTCTCCTGCCCAAGAATGCCTCATTAGGATGTATAATCCAATCTAAGCTTCACTGTATCAGTGTAGCAGACCTACCCAACTTCCATATCACCTCAACCTACAATGCTAACCTTCAGGTGAGTTTTCTCCACCTTCAACCCTATCTCAGGATCTAGGGATCTGGCAAAATCCACAGGAAGTCTAGGAGAACCTGGAAGCACAAAGCCAAGGATATGGCACAGAGAAAATATTCTGGTTATCTACTGCTACATCATCATAAACCACACTGAATCCTAATGTTTGGAGATACTACTGCCTTTCTAATTTTATGTGGGTCAGGGATTTGGGGAGCAGCTAATGAGGTGCAACTGGAGTGCAATCACAAGAATGATACCTTGGGAACTGGTTCAATCTCTTTAAATAATATATTTTTTAAATTTTTTGAAATTAAAATTTAATTACAATATTCTCCCCCTTCCTTCTCTTCAACGGGTGGGTTTCCAAGGGGCAGGTCAGAATACTAACATTGGTTTTTAAGGGGTACATCAGAATACTAACACAGGTATCCTCAATGAGAAAAAAATGAGAGGGAACATAGATCTGAGAATCATAAGGAGACACCTCAGAGCTTATCAATGACCATATTTCCTCCCATAGAAAGAAAACTGTGGTGAGAGGCCCAAAATAGCTTGACCACACAGCTTCCATGACAGGCTTAGAGGCCCAGGCACAGCTGCCATGACAGGCTTACTGGTAGGCAACACCCGGATCCAGGAAAAGCCATCAGCTGACACCACCCAGGGATCTACCCAGGGATGGGGAAGTACCTGACATCCCAAACATTCCAACCATTAGATAAGGTTAGATAAGATGGCCAGATGTCCTTGAGCCTAGCACACACCTATTTTTCCTTTTTGCTGATACCCCCAGACAAATGTCAGCCAATCAGGATTCTGAAACCTGGAAACCCTTCACTCCAACCTCTACTATGATAAAAACTCTACCCTACTGGAGTCAGGAATCTCTGCTCTCACCGCTGTGTTAGACAGACAGAGAGACCAAGCCTGAGCTTGAATAAAGGCTTTTTGCTTTTATATACAGGATTTGGTCCCAATGGTGGTCTTTTGGGGGTTCCCATGATCTGGGCATAACAAAAACCAGTATGAGATAAGCTTTCTGAGAGAAGAATGAGAAACATGGGAGCCGGTGTGAGGAGAAGGAAGTGTATAAAGCCAGGAATGGTAGATTTTGCTAGTGTTATCATCTTGGCAGGAACTGGGATTACCTGGGAAACAATCTACTAGGCCTACCTGTGAGGTTTTTTTTAAAGATTAGATTAGCCTCTAGGCTTGTCTATAAAGTGTTCTCTTGATCAGGTTAACTGAAGTGAGAAGATATACCCTAAAAGAGAGTGGCACCAATTCCTGGGCTTGGGTCATAGAATTCATAAAAAGGAGGAATCATAGTTGGAGGTTGCCCAGTGGTTAGAGCACTGGTTGCTCTTCCTTAGGACTCAGGATCAGTTCCCAACATCTACATGGAAGCACACACGTGTCTGTAACTCCAGTCTCAGGGAATCTGATGGCCTCTTCTGGCCTCTGTGGACACCAGACATGCATGAGGTGCACAGATGTACATGCAGGAAAACTACCCCTACACAAAACGACGGTCAGTGGATTCAGTTCCTACATTGAGCCAGCATGACTGACTTTCCAGTTACTTCTACAAAGAAGCTATTTTCTACAAGGCTACCTTCTGGGTTCTAGAAGGTCACAAATTATGGATGAGCATTATTCACATCAGCAAAACTGGGCTGTGGAAGCACTGGCATAGGTTCATGAAGATTCTGGAATTCTGTGTCTGTCAGGTGGTCCCTTGAAGATGATGATCCCTGAAAACCTGAGACTGGAGATTGGCTTGGATCACGTGGTGACCATTGAAGCTTGACAAAGTTCTAGCATTGCAGCATTGCAGACCATACTTCTCTACCACCTTTTTACTTTCATTTTTTATGATTTTCAATATTAGTGTCTTTCCCTTTGGAAAATTTTGTGCAGGCTTTGGTAAAGGATGAAAATGTGTACAATGGTAGCCTTTCTAAATAAAATGATTCATTGGAAAAAATCCCTGCCACCTTGGGACCAGGAATTCCATTGTGCTCTCCTAATTACACCAAAATAACAGGAAAATTAGAGATTTACTAGATGGGGCTGGAGAGGTGGCTCAGAGGTTAAGAGCACTGGCTAGTCTTCCAAAGGTCCTGAGTTCAATTCCCAGCAACCATATGGTGGTTCACAACCACCTATAATAAGATCTGGTGTTCTCTTCTGGGAAGAACACTGTATACATAATAAATAAATAAAGAGGTTTACTAGACACACCTGATCCCAAGGATGAAATGCCTACAATTTATAACCCAGACCCTGAGCCCATTGAGGATAGGAGTTCAGTTAATAAATACAGAGAAATCAGAATGGTACTGTATAATGGTAAAAGAGTAAGAAGACACCAGCATCTTCCCTTTTGGGAGCATTATGAGGGGAACAGGCCCATATAGTAAGACTAAGAAATTGTAGTGTCTGGTCCCCAGAAGAAGTCCTTTTCTCAAGGTCAGGTATTTGGATAAGAGTCTACATTTCCTTTGGGCTTGAGGAAAGTTCTTGCTTGCTAAAGCTGTCTTTTTCCTTATCTGTGGCAAGAGGAATTTATGGCCTTTTCATTAACATATGACTGATGCTTATTGTCAAGGTCAAGGCCTACCTACTTCCTCATTCTCTGATTTTAAGCCACACCCCAGCTCACATGCCCCCTTTCTCCCATTTAATCCTATGTGCAATGTATGTGTAGTCTTTTTTCAATTAAACGCTGCTGGTGGCCAGCTGGATTCACCCTCAGATCATGTGTTTCTGTGTCCCCCCTCCCTGACTCCACACATCCTCCTTGGGAACCTTGTCCCCTCACATACACCAAAGCAGGTCTCTGGCAGGAGATGGTGATGAAGAACCCACTGAAGAGTCTGGGAACCCCAAACTGGCCACTTTGCCTGTTGGACACAACACCACATAGCAGTGATGTTGCCATGCTATGGACAAGCCCAGCATGTGTAGCACCTTCTCTTTCACCTACATCCCTTCCTGGACAGAGATGAAAATCAAAGGCTTGGTGGTACTTAAAAATATTAGTAAACAGGGACACCACTGTTAGAATTTTCCACAAACTTTCCGAGAAGTAGTCTAGTAACATGTTGCTAAACTATCATCCAAGCAAAACAAAACCATTTTTGTATGACCAGCTGTTTCTTTGGAAAATACTATCACAGCTAGTCTTGTTGACTGCTGACATTTGCTCATAGAAGGAGGGGCAGGAAGTTCACTGGACCCCTACCTATGTATCCTTCTACCAGCGGCTCCTTCAGGGCAACTTCAATTCTGCCCTAATAGCATGTGGTCTCATAGAGAGGCTAGAATACGTAGGATGGGGGCTCCACTTATTTGGCTATGAGATGTAGTGGGCAGCAGTTCCAGCTAAAACCTAAAAGCATAACCCTTACTGAGGCTTCTGGTAACTGCCATGCCTACCTCGGACCTCCCCCAGGGGGCGGAGCCGAGAGAGGAGCTGTTAAGACTGGGGAGCGGTTAAGAGAAGATCAGTCCGCCCCGGAGCTCTTGGTTCCTGGATCCTGGACCTTGGAGGGTGGACCAAGCAGAGTTCTCCAGAGAACACTGCTGGACTGCACCTCACCTCTCCTGGACCCTGTGACCAACCCCTTTACTTGCTGTAANTTGCCCTAAATCCNTAAATAAACCTCTTAACTACGTGGAGTTGCCTTAATAATTTCCCCCATTAATGGGAATATCTATACAGGATAAAAAACCCCAGTAAAGCTCTTTGAGGGTCACTTATGCTCCTGTAAATGACTCCTCATCCATGCTCTTTTAGTTAGTTCAATAAACTGGTTCCCCAGGGTGAACTACTATGAAAATGAACATTGGGGTGTCATTGGGATCATACATTCCCCCAGGAGAAAATTCTTACAACACGAGTCTTATACTATTATAGAGGGGCTTATCTCAAAACATATATGTTTGGGTAGAACCTCCAGCTGGCCTATACATAATCCAGAATGCCCCATTCCTGTCTCTCTCCAAACCGTGCCCACTCTGAGAGTCTCCAAACAAAAGAAAGGCACCAAAAAGCCCAGTTCCGAGTTCTTGGTGGCTACTGCAGCATCTTCTCCTGAAATTGCCAGGTGCTCAAGTCACCTCCTAAGCACACAGCTTTTGACCATACTTGGGCATAAACCTAGCTTGTAGCAGACATGTCATCACCCTTTGCCTACAACTTATATAATCGTTCTGCTTTAGTTTGGGCGTGTGACTTCTCTGGCCTTGATCTCTGGAACTGAAGGACTTGCCTGGGAGTTGCTTTGTTCAAATAAACCTGTTGTTATACTTTTTCAATTCAACATGATCTGGCTTACTGCATAGGCAGAGAAACCTATTATCAGGGGGCAGAAAACCTATTAATATATCTTATACAAAAATAGTTATCTTACTAATTAGAGGCTTATCTCAATGTTTATTCATGCCTAGAAATTGACAGTCCTTAAAATGTCTACTGCAATATGAACATTTTGTGCTTCTTCTAAGATCATTATTACATTTCCCTATTCATAATCATTTAAACAATATTTTAAATAACTTTTTGCTTAACTATGAAGTATGATATAATTAGGTCCCTTATATTGTGTGCTGTGTTTGAATATGCATAAGTGTGACTGTAGAGACCAGAAGACAGCCTTGGATGTGTGTATGCATGCCACTGTGGAAGTGTGGCAGTCATGGGACAACTTTTGGTAGTTGATTATCTCCTGTTATCATATGGGTCCTAGGTGTTGAGCCATCTTGCCAGTCCTATCTACACTTTTAGAGATGCTATCTTTCATTGGACAGAAACTCTCCAATTACACTGTGATAGCTGGTCAGTGAGCCCCAGGGATCACCTAACGCCTTGTCTCCAGTGCTAGTATTACACCAACACAATGGGTTTTTTACATGGGTTCTGGAGACTCGGGTTCTCAACTTGCAAAGGCAAGCACCATAGAAGCTGAACTATATAATTAGATCCCTAATTAGGTCTGTTATGAAGTACTATTTTTCATATAAATCAAGCAAAATATTCCAGTGAGCAACATAGGTGTAGTTGACTTGATGGTAAAGGTATTTATACAATCATGAAGTCTATAAGAACAATGCCTGATTATGTGTACTTGAATCTATTGCAATTTGACATGAATATTTATTTATTTATTTATTTATTTATTTATTTATTTATTTGTTTGTTTATTTATTTATTTGGTGTTTCGAGACAGGCTTTTTGTGTGTAACAGCCCTGGCTGTCCTGGAACTCACTTTGTAGACCAGGATGGCTTCAAACTCACAAAGATCCACTTGCCTCTGCCTCCTGAGTGCTGGATTAAAGGCATGTGCCACCACACCTGGCTTGACATGATTTTAGAAAAGATTTATTTATTTTTATGTGTATGAGTATTTTGCCTGCATGTTTGTATATGCAGTGTATGAGTTCCTGGTGCTCAGGGAGGCTACAACAGGGTACTGGACCTCTGGAACTGGAGTTATAGACAGTTGTCAATTGCCATGTAGATGGGTGCTGGGAACTGAACCCTGGTCTCTCACAAAAATAGCAAGTACTCTTAACTGCCATCTCTCCAGCTCCTAATTTGATCAGATTTCGAAGAGCTGCCTGTTTTCACAACACACATAAAGTCTCTTCACAGCATGATTGCAAGGCACTCCAGTAGCGTAATGATTTCCCACTGTCATAGTAATGGTCATATTTATCTGTGTAACTTCTATGATGTATCCTCCATTGACATATATTACCAAATGACTTCTCAGTGACAGCATCACTGTAATTTTTCTGCAAGGTGAGTTTGCTGGTGAGATGTTGTGGTGGCTTGAAAGAAGATACCCCCCAAATGGAATGGCACTATTAGGAAGTGTGGCTTTGTTGGGTAAGGTGTGGCCTTATTGGAGGAAGTATTATTACTGTGAGGATGTGCTTTGAGGTCTCCTATGCTCAGGCTACACTCAGAGTGGTAGACACTTCCTGTTGCCTGCAGATGTAGAACTCTCAGCTCCTTCTCCAGCACCATGTCTGCGTGCATGCCGCCATGTCCCACCATGATGATAATGGACTAAACCTCTGAAACTGTAAGCCCTTCAATTAAATGTTTTTCTTTATAAAAGTTGCCATGGTAGTGTCTTTTCACAGCAATAGAAACCTTAACTAAGAGAGAAGTCAACTGTGAATTCTGCAGGAAGGCTTTCCTACATCTGTCAGGGTATTCTGTGTAGTGCACGTCAGTTGAAGAAAGAAGGCACTCCAAGATGAAATTTTAAGGCCTATGTGGCAGCAGGAAGGTTCAGCCTATCTGATGGACTGAACCCCGAACAGCTGCACAAAGACATATTTATTGATTGTTACACAAAGTGTTTCCTCATACCAAAGTTCCTAATCTAATTTACTTGTCTTACTAAAGCAAAGCATCACATGCCCTCATGAATTTAGTCCTTTATTATATATCACTTGCAATACACAATAATACAAGAGCCTCAGTGGGGGCTGGAGAGGTGGCTCAGTGGTTAAGAGCACTGACTGTTCTTCCAGAGGTCCTGAGTTCAATTCCCAGCAACCACATGGTGGCTCACAACCATCTGTAATGAGATCTGGTGCCCTCTTCTGTATACATAATAAATAAATCTTAAAAAAAAAGAGCCTCAGGTGTGCCTGAGATATCTTGTGACCAAAGTCATGGGATGGCTACAATGCCCTTTTAGTAAACAATTCTACAAATCACAGAAAACAATCACTGTTTTCCACAAGGATTCTTTACTGTTTACCACAATGATTCTTCAAGGTCAAAGTACTTCTAGAAAACAGTTGTTCATTCTAATGCTTACCCCAGATACAGCGACTCTGCTAAATTCCTACATTTACCCCTTTTGTTTAAGCTATATTAATTACATTGAAGATTATGCAGCCACACAGTGAAGACAGCCTTTTCTCTTTCATGCTGTACATAAGTCAGAATACATTTGAAAGCCAGTAAAATTATTATAGCAAGAGCAAGTATAACAATCACTAGGATAAGAAACCTATCAAAATGTTTCATAGGATTAAATGAAGCTATGGTATCTGCAAAGCTTTCCAGAACATCCATTCCAGATACATCAGGTAACTTATGTGAAAAGGTTCCTTGATTTCTTATTGTAAGTCATAAATCATTTGAGAATTTCAACAAATGCACTTTTCTCAATTATATTTGCTTTCATTAAACTTTAAAGGTATAATAAAATAAGTTGTTGTTAGACCCCAACTTTCCTTAGGCCTGAAACCCCTAGACCCCAACTCTCCTTAGGCCTGAAACCCCCTCCCTTGGGAACCAGAAGCTAAAGGCCAGAGCAGAATTGCTAAACTAATGTTTAATAGCGGTCAAGATTTCTGTTAAGATACGCTGCCCAGCCACTGCTCCACTACAAACGGAGGATCCGGATAAAGAGATAACTGCTTAAGGGCAATTACAGGAGTCCCGGGGAAAGCCACTAAGACCTTATGTAAACCCCAAAGTTCTTTGAAAAGAACTTCAATTGCTTGACCACAGGATGTCACTAAACACTCAGGTGATAATGAAAGAATCTCAATTGCTTGACCATAGGATGTCGCAGGATGTCACTAAACATCCAGGTTAATGGTTATTTGGCTCTGGAATGTCTCAACCCCAATAATTCTGTGATCTTTGCCTTTAAAAACTCTATGTGGTTTCAATTCGGGGCTTCTCTTGCTCAGGAGAGTCAAGGAAGCCCGATTGTACAACCGTTTGTCTTTTTGCCCTGAAATAAAGCCTCTTGCAGATTGCATCAACTGGACTGGAGTCTGGGATTTGGGGGCCCCTCTTCCCGAGAAGGTAGTACCCTGTTTTTGGGGTCTATCAGTTGTAATATTCCAATCATATTTTAATTTAATTTGTTCCTTTAAAGTCTCTAACTGATCTCCCAAAAGTAACACAGCTTGCCTCATGTCAGATGTTTTATTAACTATCTCACCATCTATTTTATTCTATTGAGCCCAAAGTTCTGCAGAATGCTGATGCTAGTCTCTAAGAAACTCAGCAATTTGAATTTCTTTATAAAGGGCCACTCCATCTGTTGCAGCAGTAGCAGTCAATGCAATAACTCCCATAACTACAACAATAACCAGTTCAATCATCTAACGTGTTCTTAATATTCTTTCAGTGAGTTTCTGGACTAGAATCAGCACAGGTGAGTCTTGCCATGGCCTTGACAGCTTTACTGGTACCCAGACTGCTGGTCTTGCTCTAAGAATATATAAACTTTCAGAAGTGATATCCAGTAATATACTAGCATTAATGCAGGTGTGAAGAGTACAACATTCACAAGTGATAATATAGTTATTAGGCTGCCATTGTGTAGGCCCTTTTTAATAATATATAAGGTAATAGTACACATGCTACAAAGNTGTGACTTTAATTCAATCCCAAGGACAAAGAACATTTACCATCATAAACATTTAACTTTCCTTTCCAAAGTTTACCAGAGCATAAAGCACTTGCCAATTTCCATAAATTAGTCTGAACTGAATTGTCAAATTGTAACATAGGAACTGACATTCCAACTCCATGCCATTGGATAGGTTCATCAACAGTAGAGCTAATTTCCACAGTTCCATTCAAACTATACTACTGCCATCTTACCTCTGAGTGAGAATATTTTCCTCCAGGGAAGCCATAAGGGCTCCAGTCATTGACATCTCCTTAGGAGATATTAATTAGCACTCGAGCTTTCCCACTTTTACATTGTTGCCAATGTACTCAGTCAGATTCCTTGTTGGTAACCCTCATCTCACAAGATGGTAGGATTTATGGAACTAGAAACATTAAGCTCCTGTCCTCTAAAACCAGATGTATGAAGCATATAAAATTTATCATGAAAATTCTGGGCAGTACTATGATTAACTAAAGATAGCCAAATTTTAAAAGTTACATTTAGACAGTGAGTTCCATTACCCATACAAATAGGAATTCCTTGCACTCCCACAGTGTAGTTTGTATTCTCCATACCCTCTTCCTCAGGCTTCCTCTGTGGTCATAAGGGCCATGTATCCAAGAGGATTGACCACAAAAGGAATATCTATATCTCCCTAACTTATCCCTTTGTTAATATGAGGATTGGGAATATAAGCCCAGTAAGTAGGATTAGTCCCCATTACCTGTATGGTTACTACAGAGAGCATAGCAAAGAACAATGTTGTAGCATTCAAAGGTTCCTTGGCCAGCCAAACTGTTGCTCTTCAGTTAATCTCTTAAGCTGTTCCCATGTAAAAGGATCAGCTGCTGTATCTTTTTCTACCCAGAGTTGTGTTGTCTATTATCAGCAGCCTAGGCATCCAGGAGACTTCTCTTGCTCATGTCTAAGTTTTATTAATTTTGATGATATTCATAACTTCTCATATCCTGCACAAACATAAACATAACCTCGACCCCATTAACCTTCCCCATTTTCCATACTGATGTCAAGGCATCCTTGTTACTACAGCGTGACTTAATTCAGCAGGTTTTTCTATGGTCCAATGCCTTTCAGCAGCTGTTTCATTAGCATTAAAAAAATTTAAAGTTAGTAAAGCATTATCTAATCTATCTCTAGGAGTCCTCATATTCCTCCCCCTTTTTTTATAAGCATCTCTTTTAGAGTGCAATTAGATCTTTCAACAATTGCTTGACCTGTAGGATTATATGGTATTCTGATAATACGTCTTATGTTATAATGTACAAAAAATTGTTTCATTTTATTGGAAACATAAACAAGAACATTTTTAGTTTTAATTTGTATTGGTATACCCATTACAGCTGTTGTCTCTAATAAATGTGTAATTACAGAACCAGCCTTTTTAGAACTTAAGGCAGATATTCATTGAAATCCAGAGTATGTATCCGTAATATGATGAATATATTTTAATTTTCAAAATTCTGCTGAATGAAATACATCCATTTGCCAAATTTCATTTCTTTGAGTGCCCTTAGGATTACTTCCTGCAGGTAAAGGAATTTGATTATACAAAGAACAATTAGGACAGCTTTTTATAATCTCTTTAGCTTGTCACCAGGCTATGGAAAATTTTTTTCTTCAAGCCTTTACTATTAAAATGATGTTTTTATGAAATTCTGAAGCTTCTAACATACTTCCTATTAATAGTTGATCAATTTCTTTATTTCCTTATGCTAGTGGCCCAGGCAATCCAGTATGAGACCAAATATGGGTAATATAAAGTGGGAAATTCCTTTCTTGGATTGCCTGTTGTAGTTGTAAAAATAATAAAATTAATTCTGAATTATCATGAATAAGTTTAGGAGTTTCATTATGTAATACAACCCCATCTGCATATTGAGAATCAGTAATTAAGAGATTCATTAAAGTCTAATAGAGCCATTAGAATGGCATACAACTCTGATTTTTGAACTGAAGCGTATGGACTTTGAATTACTTATGTTTCCTGCCTTATAACTAGTCATTCCTAATTTATTTGCATTAGTATAGAATTTAAGAGCCCCAGAAACAGGTGTTCTTTTCACTATGCTAGGAAGAATTCATTCAGTTCTTTTTATGAACTGAAGTCTTTTACTTTTGCTGTATTTATTGTTGATTTCTCCTAAATAATTGCTACAGGCTCTTTGCAAGCCATCATTAATTACCCATAATTGCATAATTTCAAGATTAGTGTAAGGTACTACAATCTCAGCTGGATTCATTCCTGACAATTGACAAAGTCTTAGTCTTCCTTTTATAATTAATTCAGAAACCTTTCCTATATAGGATTTAACTTTTTACTCTGTTTATGAGATAAAAATATCCATTCTAAACTATTATCTTCCCTTCACAGAATAAGTACAGTAGGGGAATGGGTAGAAGGTAACATTACCAACACACACTCAGTTGTGAGATCTAATCGATCTCTATAGGCATTCTGTATTTTTTGTTCTACTTGGGTCAGCTCCTTTTCTGCTTCAACTGTTAAATGCCTTGGACTGTTTAAATCTGTTACCTTGCAAAATTTGAAACGAATTACTTAATTCTTGAGTAGACAATACAATGGTAGGCTGCAACCAATTAATATCTCCTGATAATTTCTGAAAATCATTGAGTGTGCAATTGATCTCCTCTAATATGTACCTTTTGTGTCTGAATTCTTTGTTTACTCAATTTAAATCCTAAAACCAGAGCCACATCTGTCCCTGACCAACTGAGCATGAAACCAACCAATCCCTGAGCAGGAAATCTAGCCAATATGAGCTTGTCCAAGCTCAAGGGGATTGAAATCTGACCAATTCCCTCCCTGAAAATCTTATCTGGAAAAACTCTGCCCCTAAGAAGCCCTATGGAAGCCCTGTGCCTGTTTAGTTGGCAGCTGCCCTTCTCCACCCTGGCAGAGGCAGCCACTCTCCTGGATTTCTCCCTGCTAAATAAATCTCTTGAAAGAGTTTTGGGTGAAGACCTTCTTTTGCTGGAGCAGAGCAGAGTCTCTGTTAGGAATATCCCTAGGAAAGTGGAGCAGAGAAGCAACAAACACCTCTGCTTGGAAACTTCCTTAGGAGAGTGGAGCAGAAGTAACAACTTTTCACTGGAGTAGGTAGGAGCACAATGCTACATATCTGTAGGGTTTCCCCCTTAGCACAGTGAAGCAGAAGAAGTAACAATTGGGCTAGTGCTAAGAAGAAGCAGACATCTCTGCTGGGAAATTCTCTTAGCAGAGTGGAGCAGAGCTCAACTGTAACAGCCCTCTGTTGGAGAGGGTCAGGATTGCCATATCCTGTGGGGAGACCATCCCTCATCAGGACCCAGCTTCAGGTATAGCCTGACTTCCTAATGAGTCAGGATACCTTTCCCTCCAGAGCTGGAGGTATTCAGGATACCTTCCTTTCACAGTTTCAGGTATAGCCTGACTTTCTGACAAGTCAAAAACCTTTCCCTCCAGAGCTGTAACACTTGCAGGTATAGTCTAACTTCTGACAATCAAGATATCTTCCCTCTGGAGCTGTAACACTTGCAGTGGTACTATTAGGAGGTGTGGCTTTGTTGGAGTGGGTGTGGTCTTGTTGGAGGAAGTGTGTCACTGTGAAGGTGGGCTTTGAGGTCTCATATATGCTCAGTAGCATCTCAGATCTTTTCCTGTTGCCTGTAAGTCAAGATGTAAGGACTCTCAGCTGTTTCTCCAGCACTGTGTTTGCCTGCATGCTACCATGTCACACCATGATGATAATGGACTAAACCTCTGAAAACTGTAAGCTACCCAATTAAATGTTTTTCCTTTATGAGAGTTGCCATGGTCATGGTGTCTCTTCACAGCAATGGAAACCTTAACTAAGACAATAGCCAAACATCTTCCTTCTCTCATCATCCAACTATAAAACCCTTTCACTCCTGTCCAGGGTAAAAAGTGCGATGTTGCCTACCCACCTGGTTCTGGTTGTTTGGAATGTTTTGTCTGTCTGTTTTGTGCATGTGCATGGATCCATATTTTCTGGTGTGTCCATAAGCCTTGTGGCAAACATGGGAGCTGAGATGGAAATGTGTTCATTTGCTCAGTTGAATGTGTGAATGATGGTGGCCACTGAAATTTTTTTCTGACTGGTCTCCTTTGAGTGGGTGAGCTTTCTGTNTTCTATCTTTATTGGCTGTGTTTTTGCTTTCTCTGCCATTGCTAGTCACCAGCCACCATCGCCAATGCCACTTGCTATGGCTGCTTTGATGGCCAAGGCTCAGAATTTATCTTTGGGCTTTCTGGTCACTGGATTCAGCTTAGCAGGTATTCAAATGTCTTTTGAGTGTGGATAATATTAAAGTTGTTTTATGGTGTTCTGCTTTATTGGAAAGCTGGCTCTGGGATTGGGTTATGTATGGCTCTCCCTCCTCTAGACCCAAGCATGTTTGTTTAAAGGTGTCCTCCAAAATTTCTGTTCCATGTCAGGTGGGCCACCTGACTGACAGAGAAAGAACAAAACAAGACAAAAGTATTTAAAGGAACTTGCTTTGCAATGACTGCTCTCAGTAATAATTACTTGTGTCTTTGGTAAATGGTTAGATGAAAATATGAAAGCTTATGTAAGTTCTGAATGTCTAATAAAATGTTGTAAATGTCTGAGGATATGAAAGCTTAAGTAAGTCCTTAAGTAAGTTCTAAGAAACTGTCTGAGGATGTGAATGCTAGTGTTTTACGATATGTAAATATAAGTTGTAAAGGTATAAAAAAGTAATTTAAGGCAAGTAGAGGTGGTGCACACTTTTAATCCCAGGGCTCAGGAGGCTGAGGTAGGTGGATCTCTGTGAGTTCAAAGCCAACCTGATCTACAGAACTAGTTGCAGGACAGCCAAGGCTATACCAAGAAACTCTGTCTCAAACAAAACAAAACAAAACAAAAATACTGAACAAACAAAAAACCCAGTAATCTAAAGTAATGAAAAATGTTTCAGATTTCTTTCCCCCTCTATTTTGAAGGTTTAGAGTTTTAATAGTGATCAATGGAGTTCAGATAAGCTAATAAAGTACCAACTACTGTTATCTGTTCTATTATTACAAGCTCAAGATTTAAAATTTCCTTCAGTTATCTTCTAAGTGTAGACTTAAAGGTGCTTCCCATTATGCTAAAAAACATCTCTATCCAATCTATATGTTCAGCTCTCTGGACAGAGAAAAAATATTCATGCTTTTTAATGCAAAACTTCTGTTATTGCTCAAAGGTGTGACAACAGTTAGCTGCTTTTTCTACAGTGTAGATTTTAGTACAGATTACAAAAGTGGTAATGATACTATATCTAAAATTTTATCTCTTCTTGTAAACAAAAAAAAGTTATATAAGCTTCAGGGAGTTGAGAGAGTCATAAGATTTGGATCCACTTCTCATTGGTCAAATAGACTCCAGATAAGTACAACCTAAGTTTCCCTACCTGCCTATTCCTGAAGGTGTGATCTCTTTCTCTTGAAACTTCTCCTCTTCCTCAACTACCAAAACTATGGCCTGAAAGTTCCAAATGTAAAATTTTTGTTTAGATTCCTAAACTTAAACTTCTGTCCTTAGTCTCTATCTGTTTAAGCAGATTTCTACTCAGCTGACAGACATCATCCAGGAATCAGCTGTGGACTACAAACTGCTCCAAATGGCTCCATGCCCTGGACTTGCTGAAGGATGATGTAAACCAGTCCAGCCAATGTTATTGCTCCCTATGTCTTCAGCCAGGTCAGCTAACCGAATGCTTCTGATGAATGCTCCATTACCTGAATGCCCTCCTGGCCTTTGACCCGCATTCCATCCTTCCCGGGCCCTGAAAACAATGTCCTAATTTCAGCAGAGATAGTTACAGAAGAGAGCACATCACTTTTATCCTTTACAAAAGGTTGGAATGTTAGTTCAAAAGGAAACTCCCTGGCATAGGGGAAAAATGGTTACCTACATGCCCATTGGCATACCAGGAAAGGTACCTGTTAAAACAAAATAGACCAAAAACTATCAACAGGTAGATTTATTAGCTCAAATAGTTTTACAACATGATAGGGTACTTGACCTGCTTTATGCAGGACAATGTTATTGTGAGGCTTTAAGAAAAATTCTTTTTTCTATTTAAACCACTTGAAAACTACGTTAGTTAGGGTTTCTATTGCTGGTATCAAACACCATGACCAAAAAGTAAGTTGTAGAGGAACGGGTTTATTTTGCTTACACTTCCATATTGCTGCTGTTCATTATTGAAGGAAATCAGGACAGGAACTCAAACAGGGCAGGATTCTGGAGGCAGGAGGTGATGCAGAGGCCATAGAAAGGTGCTACTTAGTGGCTTGCTTCTCATGGCTTGCTCAGTCTGCTTTCTTATAGAACCCAGGACCACCAGCCCAGGTATGATACCACCCACTATGAGCTAGGCCCTCCCCCATTGATAAGCTGGATCTCATGGAGGCATTTCCTCAACTGAGGCTCCTTCCTCTCTGATGACTCTAGCTTGTATCAAGTTGACACTCAAATCAGCCAGTAAAAAAACCATTAGAAAAAATCAGAGAGGATTAGATATACTAACAGCAAAGAAGGGTGGCCTTTGCCTCTTCCTCATGGAGGAATTTTGCTTCTATGTCAACCAATCAGGTATAGTAAAATCCCTTTTATTAGTCCCAGCTTAGCCAGACTGAAGATGCTGTGTGCTCAGTTTGGGTCAAAACTGAATAAATTAAGTTTTATATTTTTTAATCTACTTTGTTATTTTTCTTTATGTAAGGTGGGTCAGGTCTAACAACAAAGTCTCCACTCACACTCCTGGCCAAAAAGCCATAAGGTTGCACTCAACAACCCTGCTCTCCTAACTCCCACAGGACACCCCAACTTGATCATGGCATCCCTCTGCAGCTGCTTCAGCACAAGCAAGCACTCAGCAACGCAGGCATCCTCTCTGCTGCTACCACTCACTTCACACCACACCTCAGAGAGCTCTGCACATGTCATGCCAAGGCCTGGACTTCTGCCCACAGAGTCCCTGAGTCCTTGTTAAGAGTCCAGATTCCCACTGCATCCTCACAAAGATAACACCATCAGACTACCTGAAGAACAAAGTGTAAATGGCTATTCAAGATATTGGTTACAATTTCCCTTAGGCTTTCTTCAGGAAAAGGTCAATAAAGTGCAAGTTCACTAGCAATTGTAAAGTTTTGCACCTTTGTTGGTTGTGTTCCTTTAGAAACTATCATGGCTGCATAATGTGATAAATCCATGGGAGTCTAGTTAAGGAATATTAGGGAAATTTATTACGGTGAATTGAGGAAATACATTCACAAATACAGAACAGAGTAGACAGCTGAAGTCATCATCTGATCTGACAAGGAGTGAATCCACCTAGCAGTTCAATCATACCAGGAAGCAGGCAGCATGGAGAAGGGGGCCCTATAGCCCAAGGTCATGGGTGCAGCATATACCACTACATTTCCCCTTTTTGTCTAAATAATAAGGTTCTAACCTTAATGCAAACTATATACAATAAGAATGATTATCAAGTATTGTCCAGGAAAAACAAAGGTAATAACATAAACAAAAATGGAACTACAACCAACAAGAACAACATCAAGCAAGAAAGACATGCTAAATATCCAGAAATGTCCAAATCATAGGTAAATGGCAAATTACTGAGATTACTCCAATAGCTGTCCTATCCTCAAGATTCTAACTCTAGTACTTAATATGTTCTAGATAAGATATGAGAAGATTGTAGCTGTAACTATCTAGTCTTCAACTTCATCAAAGACCTGAGAAGGAACATAATAATACCTAAGTAAACAGGAAATGCATTGTAACCAACTTCCAAAGTTCTAGAAATGAAAGTGACATCTGGCTGCCTGGAGAGTCACCTATAGTTTCTCAGCATTGTTAGGGCATCCAATTTGGCTGCAGCCTAGAATATCTGACAGGCCATTTTCAGAAGTAGGCATTTTGAAAGACCATCTTACCCTGTCTTGCTAAGGTTCAGTAGTCATTTTTCCTTGTGTCCTGCTTGTCCAGAAAGGACAGTGTTCATACTGTCAGCAGTTGAGGCAAGGGCAGTTCTTTGCCCA
>LZPO01044487.1:269777-284998 GCA_001675575.1 Neotoma lepida | reverse complement strand
CTGCTTACCAACTTACTCCTCGTGGCTTGCTCAGCTCCATTTCTTACTGGTGAGAAAGTGATCTCCCCCAGAAAAGACATTATTGGCTGCACTCTTTCCAATATCATCTGTGATCACCCACTACGAAGAGGGAACAAAGGTGAAGGAGACTGATCGACCTGACCATGGTCTACAAACTCCTTCCCCTCACAACAGAAATTAGCCAGACTCAGACACAATTCAGAACTTCTTGCTCTTTGGAAAAGAGAAGCCCTCCTGCTCAGAATGGAGCTGTGTGTGGCTCCATTATAAAACCATCACACTGCAGAAAGTCAGCCTTTAAATACAGATATCTCATAGCACAGCAGTGCAGAGAGAAAGGCCTAGAACCAGGAGCCCTGGTTAACTTGTGTCTGGATGTCTTCCTTTCATATCTCTGGACAAATGAGTCACTATTTGTTTTCACCAGTTTGATTTTCCTTTCCATGACTTAGAAGCCAAGTGCATTGTTAACATCCTATCTCCAAAGTACTGAAGATAGTTGGGGAGTGGGAGGTAGAAGGAAAAATTATCTTCTTCACTGTATAGCATCCTCCTCATCCCAAACCCATGCACCTTCTGTGCTCTTTTGTGAAACAGGCCAGCCAGTAAAGAGCCTCTTTTTCTTCCTAAACTCAGTTCCCTTGACTTCCATATCTCTGTAGCACTTGTGACTGACTGAATGTGAAACTTTGATATGGCCATGATTTGCCTGAGGACTCTGAGTCAATCTTCACCAATCTTTGTGCTTTCAGCTTCCTCCAGTTGACTTTGTTGAGGGGGGGGGCTGGGGCTTGCACCTCCTCTGTCACTGGCACACAATCCCCTGAGACAAGAAGAGCCAACAGCATGCCCCTCTCAATGGCAATTGAGAGGAACTTCTGGGTGGCCTTGTCAGTGAAAAGTCCAAAAATACTGATCAATCTGCTGACCACAGCAGCCACCAGGCTCTTGCTGGCCCTCTGCTGCCACCACATCCCTCAACAGAGCCTCTTTATGGTTGTTAATTCTCTACTATCATTTTTGTAATATCATGACCCCAAGAACCCCAGCCCAGCACCAGAGGCTTCAATTGCCCTCCCATCCCCATCCTTAATGCGCCCATTGCAATCACATCCTTTGCCTTGCCTTGACCCACCCGTCTGCCTGTCCTCCATGCTCTACTTGTGAGTGGCAAAGGCTTAGGAGAAAGGAGACATAAACAGCAATGTCAGACTGACCAGTCTGTATTCCTCTGCGGTAGGCATGATAATGAAAAGAGACTGGATTTTTGTGTAGTAAGGATGCCAAAAATTCTGAAGCCACCTCTGCAGTCACTTTTCTTGTCTCCTTTCTCTCCTTCATGGAGGCCCCAGTTCCTGTCTAGTCCCACTAGGCTGAACCAAGTGTGGGTGAAGCAAAGCTTTCTGGGAGACTTCTTTTCTAGTCCTTCCAAAGTAATCCCACAAGAATGGACCCCAAATAGAAGGGTAGAGATTTCGAACAGCTGGAACAGTTTCCCTTTTTAGTCTACCACTCAGGCCTTTTCTGAGAGAAACAATGTCCAGATAAAAAGTTTCTTGACCTTTATATCCAAACACATGGGACCTGAGAAAGAGGGAAAGGGAAATTAAACTGGGGTGGGGGTGCCTCACAGCTCTGAGTCAGCTAAGACGCCAGCATCCTTGGCTTCTTACTTCCTTCTTGACCATCAAAGTTTTCTAGCTCATTCTTTAGAAGACCTTGGCACCATGGCAATGACCATTGACTTTTCAGCACACAAACCTTCAAAAAAGTATTGCATTATATGAATTTAATTTGTAAAATAGCATGAAGGACAAATAATTCAACCCAGTGATTCTTACCCTTCAAGATCCCAAGGAAAAAAATTGCCCTAAAAGCATGAGTCCAGTTCACCAAGTGTTTATGATGGCTCGCCTTTCAATGACTCTCTAAGTACTTGCTCTAGCTGGCAGTGAGACCCTGTTTCCCTGGAAACTCCCATATTTAACGGCTTCATCTTGCCTCTGTTCATTCCTCTGCTGCTTTGCTATGTAGTCTATGTATCAGGACTCTCTGCATCCAGGAACTACCAGATCACTGCCCTGGCACAACATCACTGTTACACATATTTGCCCTAAAATATAGGCCAAAATCATGATAAATATTTTATGATTAATAATTTTATTTGCCTTCATGGAAATTTGAAAATCTTTTGAAGAATCACTTAGTTGGCCCAAGTCTGTTAATAAAAGATGCCCAAAGAAATTTGTGCTGAGGTCTCTCTTCCCGATGTAAGTTTTGCTACGCAAGCAGAGGCATGCTGATGTCTTTGAAGCTTATGGGTGTTCCCCTTAGAATTACAATGATGAAGGTGGCAACTCTCCCACAGAAGCCATTAGCAAGGAGCTCGCTCAGCACTTCATCCTTTTACCCTCTCTTGGCTCAGGTCAGCCAATCAGATTCAGATGCAATGTAAGCCACCAGGAAACAATAATGCCTCTGCTCTGTCTATTGGATGAATTGACATTTTGTTGGCAGCCTTCAGAACATTTCACACTTCTCTGGGAAAAAAAAAATGTTGAAAGCAATTTGTACTTTCTCCACACATATAATAAATAGGTTTTCAAAACAATATCTCTCAAAATTGCCAGCAGTGGCCCGACTAAGTGAGACACCATTTCTCTTTGGTTTCCCTGAAAAGATATCAAGATATCACTAAATGATTATAAAGACTACAAAGATTGAGGTAGCACTTTAATCACGGTAAATCTCTGATTTTCTGTGACTAATATATCCTTCCCACCCCCCAAATATCTTCCAGAAATGACAGTATCCTGGTACTATATTATTTCTTTCAGTCTGGCTTTATATCTAGAAGTTCAAAGCTGCTTGGGCAGACCAGGCATGTTATTAGAAACGTTTTGTCTCCTGCTATCTATTTGCTATTGTGCTGGTGATGCACCCCCATTTCCCTCTGAAACCACCCCTGCCCTGTGGTCCTTGGACTCTGAGATGAGCCAAAGCCCAGATCTAAAGATGACCATATGATCTGAGTATATTCTGTATACCTCATTCTCCTGGCTACAGTGACTGGCTTAGAGATGGTCACATGACAGAACCAGCGCCGATAGGATGCAGGAACATGCTAAGGCTCTCAGAGAGAGAAACAGTATTTTATTTAAATCTCCGCATTTAATCCTGAAGGGAGGACATTGGAAGCTTATTGCCACTATCATGTTACCACATGCAACCTGAGATGGAAGCCAAACAGCAATGGGGGAAAACTGCTTTGAGAATACTATCTGAGCCTTAGATGTAACTATGCCAGAAACCCTGGGTTCAGTGAACTGTATCAGTCAGGGTTCGCTAGAGGAAGAACTCACTTAAGAATCTATAGTCTCTGGGAGCAGCTCTAGCCGTCCATTCCTGCTTAAGCACTTTTTTCATTAGTTAAATTTTTATTAGCTTACCCATTTTCAGGCTTCTTTCTGGATTTTTCACACAGCCTTAGTTTTCACTACCCTCCCTGGTCCATCTCCTCCGCTCCACCATGTCCCTACCCCATCTCTTCACTTAACCCTTTGCCCCACAGTATTTTACCTTCCATTTTTATTTCAAAGGTGTTACATAGCTGTAGACACTGAGTACCACACACTGTAGAGTGGCAGGGAAAGAAGTGCCCACTGATGCAGCAATAGTGGCAAGTCAGTGACGGGAGTTCTGTTCTCTGATCAGATACGAGGCCTGTTCTACAGGGGAAAGCTACAAGTAACCTGAGCTGGGGAAGTCATAGGCCCTAGTGAGGAAGCTGTCATTTTGCTGAATGGACAGGATGTGTCCATCATGTTGTTACCTAAATAACTACATCGATGCTCATAGATTAGTGTTACTATCAGTTTTGGTCAGAGAACTTTCATTTTGCAGTGGTCAATACTAATTACAGAGGCTTATAAGTGGTCAAAGTGCTGAGAATAAAAGAGTATTGAATGGTTAGCCAACAATGGGCTCTATATCACCTCCTCCTAGGCTAGAGAACATCGCTGAAGACAGAGAAGAAGGAATGTAAGAGTCGGTTGAAGGAGAAGAGTGAGGGAGAATGCTGCTTTTCCAACATAGCATCACTGTTGCAAGCTTGATCACACAGCAGTTGAGATTATCCCTACAAGGCCTGTGCAAGATTGGACCTGCCAACATGAGTGTCTCGAGAGCAAGGGTAGAGAAGAAAGAGCCTTTAAGACTCCTTCACCAAGATCTCACTGCAGATAATGAGCCAGACCCCTCCCTGAGCATCTTGAGGTACTTAATGGTCAATAGGAGAGGAAGATATTTTCTTTAGTGCTGTAGCCACTGGGGGGGACTCCCTGCTACGATACATAATGCCCCACACCCAGGACCCAGTGAACAATTCTTATGACACTGATTGGGGCATCAAAATAAATAAACAAACCAATGAAGGCATGAAAGTAGGAGTCAGTTTGAAGAAGAACAGGTTTAGTGGGAATATCAGGGGAACAAGAGTAGGTAATTGGGGAAAACATAATAAAGATACATTTTCTGTATTTCTGAAGGTGTCATAATGAAACCCATTATTATGTGTAATAAACAGATGCTAATAAAATGTTTAAGGTACATTACTAGCAATCTATGCTCAAGTAAATTTCTTTTATCCAGTTTTGCCTATATATTCACATATTCCTTTTGTATACCATTGATTCTTCTGTTTTTGTATGCATTATAATAAACCTATTTCTTCAGGGCAAAGAGAAGGCTTTGGATTTGTATCTTATTCAAGAGTTTATTCTCAATGCTTATAAAACTTACCAAGAAGGAAGAGGAAGAGAAAAGAAAGGAAGGGGATCTTGAGGGTTCCCAGCTGGGATAGAAACATTGGGCTTCATTGGACTGAGGAGAAGTAAAGGACTTGCAGGAGACCCTTCCTCCACTACAAGGATAAACAACACAGGCAAGACCTGGGGCGAGACCTAGTCACACCACTTCTATTTCCCCCAAACAATAATTCTAACCTGGAACAGATATTTGAGTAGACAAAGTTAGATTGTGATGTTGCTAGCAGACAGAATTAAATTGTGGGTCTGCAGCACCACATGGGGGGTAGGAGCAGTCACTTGATAATGATGATGACTACAGACAATGGAGCTAACACAATTACACAACATTAGTAATCGAATAGCAAAATGTCAACATTTGTAAAGTAAAATCAGGGGAAATGCAAAGAGAACCTGACAGAAAGCATAAAATCACAAAAGGCTTTAATGTACCTTTTTAGCTCTCTGACAGAGAAAGCATATGAAAATAAGAAAGCAAAACATGGGAACAATATCATGAAAATTGTGTCTTTCTAGGTTGCCATGGGTGCATTTACAAAATTACCATCTTTTAAACATAAATCCGAAGAAGCTGTTATAATACAAACCTCATTCTAGGCTGCAGCATAATAAAACAATAAATAAGTAACAAACACAGAAATGTAGAAAAGCCAAGCCTTTAGAAATGGGGGGCAGGATCTCTCTTAATTAACTATTGAATGAGAAATAATAGACATATTGTAACTGCTAAATATCTAAAAAACAAAGCAATAGCATTATAAATTAGAACCAGGCCACATTCAAAATTGCAGAGTTTTATTTAACATATGAGCATACAACACAGAAATATAAGAGAGAAATCCCTAAGAGAGAAAGAGAAACAGATCTTTAAAATATTCAAGGAAAATAAAAGCTCAAAAGATAATAGACTGGTAATCCACAAATAATAGAATTAAATATTTTAATTTTAAAAATTAAATAATTGGGTTAAGTATGTTATGAACAGAATCCTTGGATAAAAGACCATAATAATTAATACATAACATTAGCTAACCTAATCAAGAATAAAAGAGGGGAACTACAGAATTAGAAAACTAGCAATTAATAAAGGAAAAATCCTAAGTGCTGATGAAATCTGAACACACAGAGAATATTTGCCTAGAAATATGTTAGGCACTTTGAAAATGTTAACAAAATTCATGCTTTTTCAAATAAAAATATGAAATACAAAACTAACAAGAAAGAGAAGCCAGGGCATAAACTAAGGGGTTGTCCAAAGGTTCCCTTTAGCATTGTCCACCTACCCAAAACACCACAATTTAGTGACTTTAGATATGAATGTCACAAATATTAGGGATAAAGATAATTCTAATATAATTTTTAAAACTTCACCAAAGAATACACAAAGGATATTGTCTTTACCACGAGATGGATGACATCCTGACCATATTTGAAGACAAGCNGGTGAAACAGAAGAAAGTGTCATAGTCAGAACTGGAAGAACACAATCTGGTTTTGTGTCAAGCTCATATTGTGTCTCCAGCAATGTTGGGTCACTGCGACAGCTTGGTCAACTTCATACAACCCAAAGTCACCTTAGAAGGGAATTTGAATGGAGGGTTGTCTAACTCAGGTTCTCCTGTGAGTGTGTCTATGAGTGCAGAAAGCAAAATACCAAACTAGCAATTATCAGGAACCCCCAGCTTTACAGAGACACAGAAATGAAGAAAGTTACAAAAGGAATGTCTAAAGTTACAGCATACAAAGTTATAAAACAATAAACAAACTAAGCCAGAATAATTAAGTGACAAAGTAGAAGAAAAAATACAATAAAGATAAGAATAAAAATCAGTAAGACAGAAAACATAATACACAAAGGCAACAAGACTAAGCTGCCATTTTTGTTTGTTTGTTTTGAGTCAGGGTCCCACTATTGTAGCCCTGGCTAGCTTGGAAATTGATGTGTAGATCAGGTTAGCCTCAAATTCAGGGATTGCCTGCCTCTGCCTCTCAAGTGTTCGGATTGAAGGACTGAATGAACCTCCAAGCCCAGCATTCAAGTTGCTTTGTGAAAATATTAATAAATTGAAAGTCTTCTACTAACACAGAATAAGAAAAAAGTATGCATGCTTTCAGTATCTGAGATCAAAACGGGACTATCCTTACAGATCTTGTAAGTATTCAAAAATAAGAGAATATGAATAATTATGTTAATATTCAGAAAAATAGATACTCTCCTTTGAAAACACAATCTATCACAACCAGATAAGATTTAATACAAAATCTGAACAGCCCCATAACTATTAGATATATAATTTATAATTTTTTTAATCCTGCAAAGAAAATTCAAAGAATGGGTGGTCTCACTGGTAAATTAAAAAAATGAAAAAATATCATTTGAACATCTCAATGGGAGTAAGAACTTTTTGACAAAATGTAACATCTATTTTAATTTTGAAAATAGGAATGGAAGGAAATTATAAAGGCAACACACAGCAAACATGGCAAAGATATTCACCGTCACCTTCTCCATTTAACATTGTACTGAAGTCTAGATGATGAAGCAGAAATAAGCCTATACATCTATAAAAATTACAATGTAAGAAGTAAAATGTTTATGCACAGATGGCATGTGTACAAAATCCTAAGAAGTCTACAGTTAAATTACTATGATCAATAAACTCATTTAACAAGATCATAGTATACAGATTCAATGTATAAAAATCAAATATAGCAATAAATAATTGGAATTTTTTAATATTATAATATTGTCCACATATTTTAGTAATGATTTTAATGAATAATGTGAAATATCATTGCCATTTTAATGACTTTGTATGTTAATGAGAATAATGGGATCCAAGGATAACAGAGGCCAAATGATAGTAAATCATGAGACACAAGATTAGTTTAGTTAACACTAAAACACAGAGGTGAAATGGCAACCAGAATGTTTTGACTTTATGGAACTTTTAGCACTGCCTAATTGATTACAGCATCCATATGGATAAAATGGGTTGCAAATCTACTGAAGAATTAACTGTATACAGCAGGCAGGAAGGAGCATGCTGAGCCCTTGTAGGAAGACAGAGCCTATTGTCAGTTCCTAAGGCTCCTTGGAACACAGCTACAGTGTAAGTCTCTCCACAAACCTTTCTCATAATGACTTGTGGCCATTTATTAGGGCTGCTGGAGGAAGGTATGTGGAACTTTAGCTATTAGCTCTAAACAGAGGCTGAGAACTCAATTGCTGTGCTGCACACTTAATGCTTGAGCTCACAGAGAGACAGTGATGGTTTTGGTGTCCAGTGAGCCTACAAATGCACTCTGTGGTTAGTCCCCATTTCTTTAATATGTAACCAACATGGACATGCTCAGAACCTAGGAGCGTCCACATCCTGATTCACAGAACTATAGGGTGGTGATTATTACGATATAAGGAAGCAAGTGGAGGCCCTGGGACCTCCTCTCTATTAAAATAGTCAATCCCAAATAAATACTTCATCTCTTCAAGAATCATAGAAATTGGGGATTTCAAAGATAACACAAATACAGGAATAATAATTATTATTATTTTATTAATTCTTTGAGAATTTCACATTTTTATATGAAACTTTGTATTTTGATATATTTACAGCTAACTCTTCCTGAATACATCTTCCACCACCACCCCCAACTTCATGTCCCCTTTTGTTTAATACTCCATTGAGTCAGATTTGTGCTGCTACTGTATGCACAGGTATGGGGCCATACACTGGATCATGGTAGATAGACCAGGATACACACCCCTAAAGAAAACTGACTCTCCTTCCCTTGGCAGCCATGTACTGCCAATAACTCCTGTGCTAGCAGTGGGTTCTCACAAGCCTCTGACCCCACCATGTTAATTTTTTAATAGGCTTCATCTTGTGCGGGTCTAGAGCAGGCAACCATCACTGCTGTGAGTGCAGGAGGACAGTGGTCCTCTCACGTATGGAAAATTCTTTCTCCCAGGTCTTCTCTGACTTCTGGCCCTTACAATCTTTCCACTCATTCTTCTCTATGGTCCTTGAATTTTGGAGAGGCTGCGATATAGAGGTCCTACTTATGACTGAGCAAAGAGTAAGAATTTTTATCACACTACCCACTTAGGACATTTATCTGGCCCACCAAAAAAAGATAAATGGGTCTCAAAAAATAAAGAATAACTATTTATTGTTGAAATATGACGACCCAACTCCAGCACACTTGTGATGGAAAAAAAAAATNATTCTGCCTTTGGCATTTGGTAGATGATTGTTAATCTACAATATTTCTCCTTCCCTCTTGCTTGCCTTCTTGCCTTTCTCCTTCTCTCTCTTCCTTATCTCCTTTCAGAAGTCATTTGCTCTCATGTTAAGGACAACAATTGCCTTCACTCTCTTGACTCAGAGAAATGGTACCCCTTTATTTATCATACTCTAGCTACTGGGGCTTAACCATCTTCATATTCTGCATAGCGTTATATGGATGCATTATGTGAATGCCATTAATGCCAGCCAGCCATGCTGAAAAGGAAGTAGAAAATGTTTACTGCTACAAATACTATAAATAGGAAATAAATACCACAAAACTCAGAAACTAAAACTCTGCATTTTCTGAGGACCCAAGGGTCTAAGGCTTTGTTAGGATATACCCGCCAACATAAAAATTCTGTCTGTCTCTTGCATTGCCTGCCACAAAGAAAGATGTCACAGGCTTAAGAAGACCTTGGGAATCCAAAGGAAATACAAACCATATTTTATTTGCTGCCCTAAACTTATCTACCAAGTTTCTCACATCACCCCCATTTTCATGTGGCAGAAGAAAGTAAATAAGGTTTTTTTTAAACCAAGTCTCATGACATGAAAGTTGCTATGCCAAATTCTTCAAGGTACATGAGACAAACTAGAGACACTACATGAAGCCTTTGACAGTTTCCCAATACAGGGTCAAAGGAGGGGATGTTAGAGTTTTGAACAAGGTCATGAGTACTCTATACCGTTAACTGTTATGATGTTTAAGATTTTGGCTTGCACTGTGGGAGAGATGGAATCCTATGAAATATCAAATGACCACACCACACAGGAGCATTTCCTCACAAATTTGATCATATGTGAGTTGCAAAGCCATGAGACTAGGGATATGTAGCAGCCCAATAGTAAAATGGTGATACATGAGACTTGTCTCAGGCTCAATGGGCACACACATTGCATGAGCAGGTAGCTAACACTCCTACATCACCTTCCATCATCCCATCTTCAGCAGTCTGAAAAAACCTCATGCTTAGGTGGGATTTGTAGCTGATACTGTGCAAGCCAAAGTGGGATGCTGCAGAATTCCAAACATAGCCAGGAGTATCCCAAAGGACAGTATGAGGGGAGACCCCATGCCTGTATTCAGAACATTAGGACAACGCATTTTCCATCTAATTTGTCTGAGCAAGACTACCAGAGAATCGGGTCTACGTTGATTCATAGTCCCTGAACAGTTGTTTAGCTAGAAAATCAGTGTTTGGACAGAAAAATAGTTGTGACCAGGACATTTGGAGGGAAATTATGTGAATGGTCCTCTTGACCACAAATTACATCTGTGTCCTATATGATTGTCTATCCAAGGGAGACTGTTATTGTTTGCTTTTGCTTTTGGGGGAAGCACGACCTAGCTTCCAAATAAATCACACACAGAAGCTTATTCTTAATTATAAATGCCCAGCCTTAGCTTGGCTTGTTTCTTGCCAGTTTTTCTTAACTTAAATTGTCCCATCTATCTTTTGCCTCTGGGCATTTCCCATTCTTTTACTTCTGTAAATCTTACTCTTACTCCCTGGCTTGCTGTGTAGCTGGGTGGCTGGCCCCTGAAGTCCTCCTCCTTCTCTGGCTACTTCTTTCCTCCTCCCAGATTTCTCCTTCTATTTATCCTCTCTGTCTGCCAGCCCCACCTGTTTCTCTCTCCTGCCTCACCATTGGCTGTTCAGCACTTTATTAGACCATCAGCTGTTTTAGTCAGGCAAAGTAACACAGCTTCACAGATTTAAACAAATGTAACATAAACAAAAGTAACACACCTTAAAATAATATTCTACAACAGGAGACAATGACTGATATCAACCAATCTCTTCCTCAAGTCACTGAGGCTATTGTATAATGGTATCTGAACATAGTGACAGAGATGGAGAGTGTGCATGAGCTTAAAAAGGACCAACCTTCATTAAACTTAGAATGCCTACCACCCCTGCTCAGTGTAAGCTGTCCACAGCAGAGATCAATGCTGAGAAGCAACTGGGGATCATCCCTGGAAAAGCATCTAGTCACAAGTAGCAAATTGATTGCATGACCCCCTCCATCATAGCAGAGCAATGATTTGCCCTCACTGAACTCAACACTTCTACTGAATATAAACTAGACCATACTGCCCATGACTGTCTGTGGCTTTAGAGAATGCTTATTCATTGACCTGTTACTTCTCACTCGATTGCTTCTGACCAAATAACTCATTTCATCACCAAATAAATAGGTGGCTTGTTCTCATGGAATCCCAACTGGTTTTCTAGTGTTCCCAGCCCCTATAGGCTACTAGACAGATGACATCACAGAATAATCTGATGAAGACCCATTAAAGAGCCAGTCAGTACAGTATCTAGCAAAGAGTGCTGTTGTACCCACATCCGATATATGGTGTTTCCCCCCCACAACTATTGTATGCGGGTCTAGTAATTAAAGAAAATAAGAGAAGCCCTTTTATTATCACTATTAGGTTAATATCAGTACCATCAATAATCAGTGAAGAGTTTGTACTTCCATCCCTATTCTTCCAGGCCCTACCAGTTGGGAAAATCTGAGAACTGGTCATACCAGGTCCTGCATGCTAAGTGACCCAACAAACAAAGTAGTGAGTTACTTGCCTGGGATGATCAATCCCAGCTATCGTGAGGAAAACTGGATCACTGCTGAGAGTCTCCATGTCTGGTGTGGAACATTTTCTACTCAGTGAAGTCAGGCCTGAGAGCTGGCAAGGGCACAGCTAATTTAAACTAGCAACATTGACCGGGTATTGTCAAAACTATTACACATATGACTGGATAATAAGACTGACGCTCCCTTTCATACACTTAGCACAAGAAAGACCTGTGTGTTTGAGAGCAGCTTGGGGCTAATACAAAACAAATCGTTGTTTACTTGATTCAACAAGAAAATACTTATTTTCCTGTGTGATTCAAAATGCTTTTGATTGCAAATAAAACATTGAGGATGTCATGGGGAAAAAATGTGGTTCACCAATTGGGGGAGTGTTAACATCCCCCAAATTGGTTGGTCAATAAAAATCAATTAAAAGAATTTCATAAGAAGAAAACAATAGTTAAATGCCTGAGTGACTGTTTCTTTGGGCTTTGCCATATATTATCTCAGGAGCTTCCCACTAGCTAGAGCCTTTCCCAAGCTGAACTGAAATGGGTCTCTCTGGGCAGACAAGAAAGCTCCCATTGCCAGGGAAATGCAAAGAGATTTGGGGAAGCATGGTTAGGGGGTGTTGTTTACATTAGTGGGAGTCTGAAACATGACTGAGGTCCTTTCCAGTCCTGGGAAAGGGTACAGTCTGTCACTCGGGGGTGTTCTCAAGCCAAGCGCCCTTCTCTCTTGTTGCTTCTTCTTCAACTACCCACGAGTGCACTAATCACTCACAATTTCAGCTATATGACAAGCAAGTGGTAGGCTGTGGTCTGGAAACGTGAGCACCTGGGCTCCACCCAACACTTTGATTATAGGGACTTGCAGATAATTTGCTGCCTTTATCACAGGATTATTATATCCAAATGCTAGCTTCTGGAAAATCATAATAGTTATTTTAGTCAAATGCAAGACATTGTTTGAGGATTCACCAGCAGCTCATTTATATGTAAAAATGGCCCATAAAGTGGATACTCTTATCATAATGCTCCCTATTTCACAGATGAGCTAACAGCAACTTTAAAATATTAAGCAATTTATGCAGTGCTGCATAGCTAATTAGTAACCACATTCAAACTTAAGCCAGCCTGGCAGAATCCAAAACCATACCAAGGTGGCCCAAACCTGTATGTACCGATGCCATTGGTCTAAGCTTGGCCCTTAGAGTCAGTGCTCACTTTTGTCTCTCTGCAGTAGTGCAGATCACTATTAATCGGGACCCGTAAGAAGCCTGGCCCCGAATATGATGCTGTATAGTTACAGACCATTTAACTGCCGCAACCCTCCAATGAGGTAAACACTATTATAATTCATTTCTGCTCTCATTTTACTAGGTCAGGGAGGGGTAGTGGGGCGTCATGAAATTACATACTTGCTCAAGGTAAAACAGAGCCAGAAGAGAGGAGCAGGGTTCTCTAGATTCAAGTCCAACCCTAAACATGATTTCTTCAACCTCGGCCAAATTGCTCTGTTCTGCATGCCTCCGTAGGACCTGCCAACATTACTTAAAGTGCAGTATTTCCCGGATCAAAAAAAAATGCAATATCTATGAAGAAAATTGGGGTTTTGCAGTCAACAGAGACTGCAAAAGAAATACTGCTACAAGTCGTGGTGCAATCCTATGCTTTGGTATTCTCTTAAGAGAAGGCATATTGTGTTAGTTTATCATTTTGAATACATCTCGTCACACTATTTACCCATCAGTCTGTGTCTGTGGGGACTGATTTTCTACCATCAGATAAATGAGCAATTAGGGGGTTTAACAGCCTCTTGAATTGCGGAGGCTTATAAACCTGAACTCTCCGAGATGGTGAATGTCACATGGAATGTCTTCAGTACTTTCTTCCTCTCACCCTTCATTTCCACAGCTGTCTAGGGACACTCTTTTATCTTGTCCCGAGGACACCTGGGAAAGGCAGGCANCTGGAACACAGGTCATCTCGATTTTACACCTGGCTATGAGAAGTGAGCTTGCTGAAGCCAAGATTTTCTAAGTTACTCTTCTAAGACACAAGGAAGAATTAGGTTATCTTGAAGAGCACAAGAGCCTCTAACATGCTGTGGGTATATGTATCTATGACTTTGACAAGAGGTATATGTAGCCTCTGGTTTCCTAGGCAGGATCCTGAGCCAGGGCAAGTCTAACTCGATAAACAAGAATCAGTGCCATCTTCATCATTACCTGATGAGACTGGGATGGATGTCTATGCAGCGACACCAGGAGAAATGGAATCCACAGCTTTCCCATTAGTGGTTCACGGCTTAGCTTTAGAAGGTTTAAAATATCTCAAGTGAGAGGAATTTTTTAATGAATTTTATTACTTAAAAACTTGCAAATAAAAAACTTCACACGTGGAAATGTAACTAAATAAGAGGAATCATTTAAGGCCATTTTTAACCCTATGATAAGCCTCACTACTGGTTACTTTTTCATCATGGTGGCCAAATACCTGACAAAAAGCAACTTGAGGAGAAAGATTTGTGTGGGTTCAGAGTCCAGGGGAAACAGTAGATCACAGTGGGAAAGACTCAGTAACAGAAGCAGCTCACAGTGTGGCACCAGGAGCATCTCTTAGCTGATGAGGAAGCAGAGACAGGCTTTCTCCTTTTTCACCTTTTTATGAAGTTCAGGACTTCAGCCCAGAGGAAGATGCGTCTACATTCAGAGTGAGTCTCCCCTTCTCAGTTAAGCCTTCTAGAAACACCCTCAATGACATAGCCAGACATATGTTCCCTACGTGTTTCCAAATCCGGAAAGGTCACCGATAAAGATAAACCATCTGACTCTCTATGTATAAACTCTTATATATAAACCTCTTTACACAAACCATGGATAGAAACTATCTTGTATTAACCAGGTAACGAGATGGAGGGATGAGCAGGGATATTTAAGAGTTCTTCCACTTAGCATCTCCTAACCTCAGAAACCCCGGGTTCTTTAGACAATCATTCAACATCTATCACTTGACTCTGTGGGTGAGAAGAGAGTCAGCAACAGGGGAAAAATTCACATTGTAAGCAAAGTGAGGAAGAACTTTGGCAACCCACAGAGAAGTGGGGAGGCTGGACACAGCAGGAGAGTTTGAAGGGCGGCAACCCAGAGAGAAGCAGAAACCAAGGCACGGCACAGGCTGCCCACATAAGGTGAACTGATGACATCAGCACTGATAAAAACCTATAGAACAGCAGTCCTAACAGCCAGACAAGCCCGTGGTTCCTACAAGCTTTAAACACTCTTTAGAGGCGGTGGTGGCGCACACCTTTAATCCCAGCACTCGGGAGGCAAAGGCAGGAGGATCTCTGTGAGTTCGAGGCCAGCCTGGGCTACCAAGTGAGTTCCAGGAAAGGCGCCAAAGCTACACAGGGAAACCCTGTCTCGAAAAACAAAACAAAACAAAACAAACAAACAAAAAAATTTAGCCGGGCGGTGGTGGCACACGCCTTTAATCCC
>LZPO01044487.1:258011-268492 GCA_001675575.1 Neotoma lepida | reverse complement strand
CAGAGATCTGGATGGATCTCTGCCTCGGGAATGCTAGGATTAAAGGCATGTGCTACCACTGCCTAACCTCTATGTTTAATCTAGTGGCTGTTCTGTTCTCTGACCCCAAATAAGTTTTATTAGAGTACACAATATTTTGGGGGACATAATATAATCACCACAGTCTATGCTAAAATTTACTGTTTTTATTTTTATCGTCAGTTTTCTTTTTCCTTTTATTTTTTGTCTGTGTGTGTTCATGAGGGCACACATGTGAATATGGAAGTGAATTTTAGGTGTTGTTCAACAGACATAAATATTTATTAACTTTTTATTGTATATTTATTAACTTTTTAGCTTATTATTTTGGGGGATAGAGAGATGGCTCAGCAGTTGAGAGCACTTGCTAGTCTTGCAGAGGATCCAAGTCCAGTTCCCAGCACCCACACATTGCCTCAAAGCTTTCTATAACTCTATCTTCAGGGGACCCAATGCCCTGTCTGGCCTCTGCAGGCACTAGGCATATGGCATGCTTACATACATGCAGAGAAAACATTTGTACACACAAAATAAAATAAATAAATATTTTAATGTATTATTTGTATCTGTGCTGATTACTTTTCATTGATTACATTTTCATTGATTCATGATTAAAACATCAGGACCAAAACCTACTTAGGAAGAAAAGGCTTATTTTGGATTATGGTTCTAGAAGGGAAGTCCACAACGGTGAGGGAGGCATAGCTCCAGGTAGCCAGAGCAGGAATCTGCGAGATTACATCTTTAACCTCAAACACAAAGTGGAGAAAGTGAACTAGAAGTGAGGCAAGGCTCTAAACCCTCCAAACCCAGCCCCAGTGACATGCTTCCTCCAGCAAGGCTCTGCCTCCTGAAGGCTCCGCAACCTCCTCAGTGCCGTCAACTGCAGATCAAGTGTTCAAGTGCCTGAGCCTGTGGGGAGCATTTGGATTCAAATCACCAATTCAAAAGCCCAGCACCCTAAAAGTGACTCCTGGAACCCACATAAAGGTAGAGGGAGAGAACAGGCTCCAAAGTTGTCCTCTGACCTTCATGTTCATGCCCATACACATACACACATCAAACACATGTGTACACACACACACACACATACATACACACACTGCAGTATTTGAATGAGCCATGTCCATCCAAGCTCAGAAAGATAAATTTTGTATTTAAAGATAAATGTACATGGTAGATATTCATCTACCATATACAAAATGTATAATTAAATATATGTATATGGATCCTGAGAGAGGAGGAAGAGATTTTAAGAGCATGGTAGGCAAGAAAGGATGATAGGATACACGAAATATAAAAACACAAGAGTAGATTGTTGGAAGGGAAAAGGAAAGCAGCCAGGCGGAGAGCACAGGACACTGGGGAGGACAGCGAGGGAAGGGAGCAAACTAGAAGATGATACACATGTGTCATTATTTTGAATACTAACTAAAAATTAATAAATTATTAGAAAACAAGGAGCTTGGACCAAATACTTCCCTGGAGCTTCATAGGGAGCGTGGCCTTGCCACCACCTTGACCTGAGACCTCTGGTCTGTGTATAAATTCATGTCTTTGAGCTTATGCAGAAATACGAGGAACATATTTCTATTTAAGCCACCAAGTAGCCAAAGAGTAGCCAGAGAAGACACATCTTTCCCTAGCTTTCCAATGTCTAGTGTCCATCTCCTCCTGTGTGTTAGAGTAAGACCTATTTTGTTCACAAATATATATGGTAGTGTGGTGGTTTGAATGAAATTGGCCCCCATAGGCTCACAAGGAGTGGCACTATTAGGAGGTGTGGCCTTGTTGAAGTAGGTGTGCCCTTTTTGGAGGAAGTGGGTGGGGGGAGAGGGAGGGGAGGCAGACAGGGACTGTGAGGTTTTAGAAGCTCAACCTAAGCCCAGTGGCTCACTCTTCCTGCCTGCTTCCTGAGAATCCAGATAGAGAACTCTCAGCCCCCTTCAGCACCATGTTTGCCTGTGTGCTGCCATGCTTCCTGCCAAAACGACAATGTACTAAGCCTCTGAATTGTAAGCCAACCCCCAATCAAATGTTTTCCTTTATAAGAGTGGCCATGGTCATAGGGCCTCTTCACAGCAATAGAAACCCTAACTAAGACAAATAGTAAGAACCAGAAACTGAGGGGATATCTATGGGTAGATTTTCTTGAGACTATTATACTAAAATGTAAATCTATCTGCGCTTCTAGTCATTTCAAAAGGAATGTTCAAACTTGTAACATACAGGAAACANACATACACAAATTTATATGATATGTATGTGTAAATATTCCAAAATTTTCAAAAATTAACTCTAGAACTCTTCTGATTTCAAGCATTCTGGGTAAGGCATACTCAACCTATTGTTACAACTAAACATCAATAATCTTTTTTTGCATTGTATAATCTTCAATCAATTTCAAATTTCTCAGAACTGACTCATTTTTACAGGCTGTTCAAATGAGTCTAAATACAGTTCATGATTCAGTTGGTCGATGTGCATGCCTCACCGTTTAGCTTTCTTTTAGTTAGAAATCCTGGTCTCTCCATTTATCTGCTTTTCATCACTCTTCTCTCTTCTCTTCCTCTCCTCTCTGTTATTGTCTTCTTTGAAGAAATTGGCTCATTTGTCTCGTATAGTTCCACAGTCTAGATTTTGGAAATAGTATCACAGTATCATTTAGCATAATCTTTGATCCCTGACAGTTAGTACTAAGAACTAGAAGCCTGATCATATTTAGGTTGGAATTTTCTGCAAGAATACTGTAAGTCATGCTGTGAGCTCCCATCAGAGGCCCAGAACATCAAGTTGTCTCCCTCTGGTGCTATTAGCAGTTGTGGAAGATTAAGGCCTAGATTCATCTTTTCATTAGAAGCTGCAACAGGATGATAGCTTAATTCTGTCCTTCCTTTATTAGCTGGAATAGTTCTATTAAAAAAAAATCCCCTTTGTCAGATTATTCATTATCTTCAGGCACAGCACACATGAGAAAGTCTGAATAAACCATCTTTTCCCTTTATTTACCACATTTCAAAATAATGAGTCAATTTCCTAATAGCCTCTAAATAAGGGATGTTGGCATTTTTGTTTACCTAACGTTATCTGTATGAATTCTTGGCTTTTAAGAATGTGAACAAATGGTTAACAAAGCACATTCTCTGTCTCTGTGGAAATCCGACCTTGGGTTAACTATCCAGCTCCGTTCCCCTGGAAACTAATAAAGGTGGACAGTCAGCTTGTTACCTGGCAACATTGCTCATGATAAAAATGACCTCAAATAATAAGCTACCTGGTCTAGGAGGACAGGGAATAAACTAAATTCCTTGTGGGAGTCCATAGTTAAAGCTGTGAATGCAGGTCATGTCCTGTACTAGGACCACTGGAAGCTGTTCTCATGGGACAAGATGAAGGTGCTGGGTCTTATGGGCAGTGGGCCTCCAATCCAGATGCTCCCAAACCTGTTTCCTTCATCCAGGTTCCACAAGGAATAGACTCTGAGATGCAGGTTTGCACAAAAGTGGTTCACTGGGGACTAGTCTTGGGGAGTGCATTGGTTACTTTTTGTGCTGTGATAAAGTACCATGACCAAAAGCAACTTACAAAGGAAAGAGTTTATTTGGGCTTACAGTTCCAGAGAGAGCGTCCACCATGGCAGGGAAGGACAGCATGGAAACAGCTGGCAGGAGCAGGAAGCTGAGAGATCACACCTTCAACAGCAAACACAAAGCGGAGAGTAAACTAGATTTGGGGCAAGATCCCCAGTGAGGTACTTCCTTCAGAAAGACTACTTCCTAAAAGTTTCATAACCTCACACTATGTGATCAACAGAAGGCCAAATATTCAAATACCTGAGCAATGGGAGGCATTTCTCATTCAGACCACCACAGGGATTGAAGTAAATAGGACTCAGCAGGAATAAAAGACAAACTGTAATGTAATCAAAGTTATAAACCTCACCCAGTCCAACAGGACCTCTTTGGCACCTGGGATAATCCTTTAAAGTTGTCGCACTCTAATCGGGGATGCTACAATCTTAGATGAGGATGTCCTCCTCACTGCAAGCGATTCTCAAACATTCAGCTGATCTGTGAAGAGCTGGCTCTCCAAACTAGTGGAGGAACTGAGTGCCTCAGTTCTACTCACGTCCCTGGGCATCACACCTCAGCACCACTACACACATGTGCTGAGGTCTCATTCCTTCCCTTCTGAGCTGTCACTTGCCCTGGCCATACTAGCCTGCCATCCCCCCTTTTGTGTGCTCTCTACCCAAATAAAACTAGCTCTAAGAGGACTTGTAAGTGTTATAAGATGTAGATCCATGTTTATTGTGTACTTACCCAGACCTGAAGTCACCCATTCCTCCATAAAGCCCAGATTCCTCTCGGTGGTCCAGGGACCACAATCTGGGGAACAAAAGTATCTATTACTATTGGGTAAGTCATGGTCCTTGGGCCTCTTCTGTGGCCAGAGTCAGTACTATTTTTAAGAGAATGTTCCCAGCTCATTCATTAACAAATCACCACAGCTAAGCAAAAGCTCCAAAGACAACCAAGCACAATGGGAACTCCCTTACAAAATGAGGCTAATTTTTATTTTCAAAAAATACAGCATGGGTTGGTATTGGAATTTCCAATTCAGTTCAGCATAGCTGGGTTTTCTTGATTTCATCTGTCACTTGTCCGTGTGTCCTTTCTTTAATTATCACAGCACAAGCTCTCCTTTACATGATTGCTCAATGTGCATCCAACCCTTTCATAACAATATGATCACCACCAAAACCTGGGTGACAAATAAAGAATTAAAGATTGATTTTCACTTTTGTTTTGTGTTGGTTACAAGTTAAAGGATAAAGCTCACAGAGAGTCTAGTCAAATGACTGTGTTAATGCACCATCCCTTTTGATTTGAAATAATTCCTCCTATTCAGAACTCAACTTATAAATTTATTTGTTTCAATGTGTTATTTGTAGTTTACTTTGGTTTACAATTATGCAAAAACATATTTAAATTGCTTTAAAATTAATTCTATAACCTAAGATACATAGTCCCTTCCATTTTGTTCCCTCACTCTCATAAATCTAACTTAATTTATCTTTACATAGCATATAAAATATAAATCAAAGACTCCAAGCTTTTCCTGAAATGAATGGTGGTTCCACACACCATCTCTACATTGCTATTTTCACTGAAGAGTATATCTCAGGAATCAGTTTGGACCAGCAGGCAAGGGTCTCTCTCATTTTCCTAACAGCTCAGTCAGACATCATGTGTGGTTGATGTTCCTTGATCCATCTCTGTTCACAGTTACAGACAGTACTGTCATTTATGTTTCACTTTGGTTTTATGCAGTTACAGAGAGTACTATGATGGGAAACCGCACATTCAAATGCAAAAGATTGAAGCTTGGCCTCCACTCTCACCTTCCAGAAGGAAATTAAGCCCAAAGGGATCAAATACATAAATATAAGGCATGAAACTGCTGAAGGAAAGCATAGGGGTGCTTCCAGACAGGAAGGAAGACAGTGTTCGTAGGATTTTGTGTTTTGTTTTGTCTAAGGCCCCTAAAGCATAAGAAACAAATCTAAGGATAAGCAAAGAGGATTAAATCAAACTACAAATATGCCACACAGCAAGGGAAATGACCAAGATTGTAGAGAAAATCAACAAGTTGGTAAATTTTTACAAACTATTCAAATACCAAAGGATTAATACCTGAATATATAAGGAATGCAAGCAACTCAGTAGCAAAGACAGGTAATCCAATTTAAGGTGGACAAAGGATATAAACAAATACATGTTAAGAGAAAAAATTCAAATGGTCACTAAACTTATGAAAAATACTCAACATCATTAGCTATGAGAGAAACATAAACATAAACCACAATGGGCTACCATCTCACACCAATTAGAATAACTGTTACTTGAAAAGGAAATGCTGATAAATGGTTAGAAAGAATATGGAGAAAAGAAAACTCACCAACAGTTGGTAGGAAAGTTAAATAAAACAGTTATTGAGTAACATGGAGGTTCTTTTAAAAAAAACTAAAAATAAATCTATCATACAACTCAACTATTTTTCTTCTAGATTCTAGTGGTTCTCAACCCTCCTAATGCTGTAGTCAGAAGTTTTCCTGTGTTCTGCCCGGCCCACAGTTAGGACAAATCTCTCCCACTCATGTTCCCAAAGCTGCTTAGTCATGAGTAAACACACAGAGGCTTACATTGTTTACAAACTGGATGGAACTATGGCTCAAGCTTCTTGCTAGCTAGCTCTTATAACTTAACCCATTTCTATTAATCTATATGTTACCTCGTGGCTGTGGCTTACCAGTACTTTCACATCTTGCTTCTCCTGGTGGTGGCTGGCATCTCTCTAGACTCCACCTTTCTCCTTCCTTTCTCTCTCCTATGATTTCTCACCTGCTTCTCAGCTGCCTTGCCATAGGCCAAAGCAGCTTTTTATTTATCAACCAATTAGCCATCTATGATAATCAAACATAATTATAATTGGTCATCTGTGATAATCAAACTTATAGTCATGTTAGTTAAGTTTTCTAAGTATACATAGATATATTTCAAGTAAGTAGGTAATCTCAAACACTTCAAAGACCTACAGAATATGGCATTTAAAATGTTTTAAAAATTTAGACTTTCTGGAAGGTGAAACACGTCTGCTCCTGGCAGCACTGATTTACTTCAAAGAAGATGATGGGCATTGAAGAAACCCCATATGGAGTTTGCTTTCCTTATGGCAAAAGTTAGCCATTTGGGCAAGAAACTGTTCTTGTCTAGACGGCTTGACAAAATGATGCATAGACTGGACATACAGGACCCATGGAAAAATGACCACTAAATTTTGCCAAAACAAGGCGAGATGGTCCTTCAGGTTCTTGCTTCACAGAGGAGACTGCCAGATATTCTACAGGACATAAGAAAAAACAACTGAGAGACTAGACCTATAGTCTAAAAGTGGATGCCCCAACTTTGCAGAGGAACTTTGGGTGACTGTCCAGGCAGCCAGCTATCTCTGTCATTCTAGATTTTTAGAAGTTGCTTACAATGCTCTTCCTATTTACTTAGGTAATATAATACCCTTTTGGGGTCTTTGATCTAGTTGAAGACCATCTAGTTATAATTTTCCTTGGTTGTAATTAAAGACTAATTAGATATGAAACTTTAGACTCACAAATATAGCATAGATGATAGAATATTTTCTTTAATTTTGCCAAATACAAATAGACTAGATTTTGTAACTATAATTCTTGCTTGATAACTGTTCTATTATATGCAATTTTCCTATGATAAAGTTAAAACCTTCCTTTTTGATTAGACAGAAAAGGGGAAGTGCTGTGGGATGTCTTTCTGTATGCTGTGAATATGTGTTGCTCTGAGTTGTTGTATTTATTGTATATAGTTTTTCTTATATTAGTTATAACTTTTTTAACATTAGACAAAAAAGGGGAAATGTAGTGATATTTTATCTATGTACCCCAATAAAGCTTATCTGAGGATCAAAGGAAAAAGCCAGCCACTATATTAAACATAGAAGTCAGGCAATGGTAGTACACACCTTTAATCCTAGCATTCGGGAGTCAGAGATCCATCTGGATCTCTATGAGTTCAAGGCCACACTGGGAACANAGCCATGCGTGATGANACACGCCTTTAATTCTAGCACTAACCATGGAGGTCTGGAGGTCTGTACAGACAGACAGGAAGTGTGAAGTAGCTGGGCAGAGAGAGGAAGTAAGAGGGCAGGGACAGAAAGGAATATAGGCATAGGTAGACAGGAAGTAGGTCTCTTTGGAGGTTAAGGAGTCGGTAAGGTGAGGTTGGCTGTGGCTTGCCCTGTTCCTCTGATCTCTCAGTTTTCAGCTCAATTTTTTTTATCATTCAGGTTTTTTATTAATAAGATCGTTTAGCAATTCATCTTANATAATGCTGTGACCCTTCAAATACAATTCTTCATGTTGTGGTAACCCCTAACCATAAAATCATTTTTGTTGCTACTTCATAACTGTAATTTCACTACTGTTACGAATCTTAATGTAAATATCTGATATGCAATCCCCAAAGGGGTTGCGGCCCACAGGTTGAGAACCACTGTTCTAGATGTAAAATCATATCAAAGAAAGCATGTCCTGTGTTTATTTTTAAAAAATTCATGATTTGCTAAGATGTAAATCAACCTATATGCCCATCAATAAGACAAAGAAAATGTGGCAATATATATGCACAATGGAATATTACTCATCCATTAAAAGAATTGTATTCTATTATCTGCAGAATAATTAATGGAATAGGAGAATATTATGTCAAGTAAAATAGTCTAGACATAGAAATACCAATACTTCATAGTTTCCCTCACATACGAATGATAAAAAAATCAGTCTGAATGTGGGACCATGCTTACTAGAATATAGGGTGAAGGAGAGAAGGTGGAGGGAGAGTGGATAATGAATTAAAAGAGAGGATGAGGAGAAGGAGAAGGAAGAAGGAGGAGGAGAAGGCTAAGGAGATAGATCAGTGGTTAGCCCTTGTTCTTACAGAAGACTTGGGTTCAATTCCTAGCACCCATATGGTGGCTTACAACCATCCATAATTCCAGTTTTAAGGTGTACGACACCCTCTGTAGGCCACAGGCACACATATGGTGCACATGCATACATGCAGGAAAAACACCCACACACATAAATAAATAAATCTTTTTAAAAATAATAAAAAATAAAAGACAATAGAAGGAATAGATTCTAGTGTTCAACAGCAAAACTGGCAAAGCAGAGCCCTAGTCCACAGTGACCTAGCATATCTCCCATTGGGATGGTTTGAGGGGGAGGACAGAAGAGGCTGAAACACAAAGTATTAAGAAGGAAACGTTAAATACGCTGATTTGATCAATACATATTGCATTTGTCTGTATTGCCGAAATATCATTATGTCCTTGTGGGTTTGACTCATATTTCCCTGATGACTGGTGATACTCAATACCTATAGACTGGATGTCTTCTTTGGAGAAACAACTGTTTGGGGTGGAGAATTGTCTATCTTAAAAGGTTATGTGGCTTTTTGCTATTGAGCTGTAGAAGTTTCTTATACCTTAGAGATACAAACTATTTCTCAGATATATGTTTTGCAAATGTTTTCCTCTGGTTCTGTAGACTGCGTTATCTGTGGTTTTCCCTTGCCCGTGCAGTATTTTCTTCTGAGGTAGTGTGGTCTCTCTGATTTTGCTCTTCCTGCAGTACCTTCTTCTTCCTTTCCTAGTTGTTTTTCTGCAAGCCCTGACTCCCACTTGGGTTGCTGTGAAGAACTCCCAAAATCAGGGTGAGTAGTAGTGGATATTAGGTATCATTGCCTTTTGTCTTGCATTTCCCAGGAACCCCCTGGTGTTTTCTAACATTGTGCTGGCTTTGAGGCTGAAATATTTAAACTTCATTATATTAAAAAGTCAACTATAAATCAGGTAAGGTGGTACATGTTTGTAATACCACCCACTGGGAAGCTGAGGCAAGAGAATTGTCATGAGTTAGCCTGGGCCACCCAGCAAGACTTCATCTTTTTTTTAAAAAGTAACTATATATAACCCCCCATAGTATATGATGTTTTTAATACAAACACTCATATCGAGAGGCCAAATGCCTCTTCTGCACACATGCAGGTGACTCGAATGATTGTGAGAAGAATCCTATTAGAACAAATGAGCAAAGGTAAGTTGCATGACTTTTTAAATGTGTTATTGCAATCTGCTGAATCCTTTACTAACAGCTTCCATTTGTGTGGCATTAAATGAGATGGGCTCTAGTTTGCCTTTCTCAACTGCGTTTTTTATCAGTTTGAGTTTAATGAATTCATTTTGGTCACATAAAAAGAATTAGGGAGCTCCATTCATTTGATAGTCTTTATAATTGGTCAGATCACGTGGGATTCTCTATCGTTTACTATTCTTTAAAAGTTTCATAATGCATATAACGGATTTTGATCATATCCACACATACCCCACTACCTCCCTCCACTGCCACCAGGACTCCTCAAGGGACCTCCCCCTCATCTGCATGTCCTCTTACTGTTTTTCATAACCAATTAAGTCCAATTAGTGCTGTTCATAAACATATGGGTGTAGGACCATCCACTAGGACATGGGTACATTCCATACCCCCAATGCAACTGTCTTTCCCTAGGCAACCAACAACTGCCAAAGCTCCTCTGCTACTGGCAGGACCTCTAAGCCAGTCCTCCCACAATGCTAGAAATTTTAGTGGTTTGATCTGTGCAGGTAATCTCAGCTCTTGTTCATTCTTGTGAACAATGGCCTTCTCATGCCAGAAGATAGCATTTCATAGCTCTGCTATCCATCATCCAGCTCTTACATTCTTTTTTTTTTATTTTGAAACATTTTAATCATTTTTTAAAATTTATTTATTTTTTAAATTAAAAAGATCTTCCACTCCTTTTACATACCAACCTCAGATCCCCCTCTCC
>LZPO01044487.1:237888-251948 GCA_001675575.1 Neotoma lepida | reverse complement strand
CCACTCTTGACCAATGGGTGTCAGCAGATTTCAGGTCTCAGGAAGCAACTGTTGGTTTAATGTGAGTTGGTAGATTTCTAGTCTCAGGAAGCCTCTCTTGGTCCAATGAGAGCTGATGGATTTCGGGTCTCAAGATGTTACTCTCTTGGTCCAATGAGAGCTGTATTGGAGCTCAGGAAGCCTCTGTGTTCGCACGGTGGGGGGATGGGTAGGGGTTGAGGCGTGGGTTTTGTAGACTGCTGGGTCCAATGGAGTCCTTTGGAGGGTGAGGCTGCCCGCAGGAATTTTCCCTGCTGGCCGGCACCTGGGGCCTTGCCGAGAGGGTTGGAGTTTCCTGGGACTGGTTATGTCCCAGGACCTGGGTCCTAGAGGCAGGACTCTCTAGGTCGGGAAGAGACACTCACCTCTTGGTCCAATGAGAGCTGTATTGGAGTCTCAGGAAGGCTCTGGGTTCGAGCGGCAGGGGGTAGGGGTAGGGGTTAGGGCGCTCTTACATTCTTTATGTCCACTCTTCTTCAATGTTCCTGAGCTTTGAGGTGGGGGGAAATGATGTGGATGACCCCTCTACAGCTAACCATCAGATTCACATATTCTCAGCATTTTGACCAGTTATGAATCTCTGCAAAAAGATTAGCCACTGCAAAAAGTCTGGCTTGTCTGGCTATGGCTAAGAGCACTCTCTAACCTACATATGGCTAGGAGCATTCTCTAACCTCCACATGCAGGCAAACACTCCTCCACAAACCTGCATGTGTATATGCATATGTATACACACATGCACGCACACACACACACACACACACACACGCTGAAATCCCTCCCATATGTGGTTCAACATGAACCCAAATGTGCTAAGTTAAAACACAAGACACAAAAGACTCCATATTATTCCATTTGCAGAATAGGCAAATGCATAAAGCAGAAAGGTTGTTCAATGGGGGCTGGGGGAGTAGAGGAGAAAATGACTTCTAATGGGTGTCTTTTGGGTGTGACAGACATGCTTTGGGATTAGGTAATGGTAATACTTGCTCAACTTAATGACTATACCAAAAGGCATTGACTTGTTCACTTTAATGGTAAGTGAATTACATCTCAATGTTTTTAAAGAGAGAAACAAAGGATGCCTTATAGAAACCAATATTGAAATGTCTGTGAATGGAACTCAGATCTCTGTGTCCCCAGGGTAGGGCAGCTTATTGACAAAACTGAATTTGGGCAAACACGGAGGTGTCATGTGCCTATTCCTAGTGTTGGTGTAATCTCGAGTATACTTTGGAGTGAGAATTTAGTAATACCTACTACAAAATAAAGCACTCACCCAGGGATTCCGGATTTTCAATTGTAGAGATCTAAACTCCATGTGAGGCTGGCCCAGTTAGCACTCAGTGAATGTTCTCTACAAAGGTGATAATCATGGGAAGAGATAATAAATTATTCACTAAAACTCCTGCAGCTAAATTCAGCTCTCACTTCTGCTATTTCTTGGAACTATAATGAGACAGTGTTCCTGTTCTAGGATGGTGTGGCCAGGAAGCCTCTGCTCCTTTTATCTTTGCAAGCTGCAGGAAGAGAAAAGCAAATTCCCCCTAATATATAGAGCCCTGTTTCTGGGGCTCCCGGGAACACCCTGGCAGAGTGGCTGATGATTATGTGCCTTTTGATGAGTGGATAAGGCGGAGTGGGGTGCAGGGGGGTGTGGTAGGTGGGGTGGGGAGGTGAGACAGGGGTACAGAGGAGAAGAAACAAAGCCTGGGTCCCAAATCTGTGAGTGATTCAGGCATAAAGCCTCATGAGCATGAGCAGGACCACTGAAAGAAGGGAGGGCCTGAGTGAACCTGTGTCTCCGTCCCTTCCATTCCTTCTCTGAATAGTGACTGTGACACTGCTGATATTTGTAGACACTGTGCTTTGCTTGTCAAAGAGTTCTGTTAATGGAAGAGGAGAATCATGTCAACCTGTATTTCTAATTAGTCATACCCCAGTCTTTCTATCAATAAAGACAAGCCTGAAGTCAATTTACCCAAATATCAGAAAAAGTACCAACCTGGGAAAAATCACACCTGAAATCTGTGTGAGAACTTGAAAGGTGACAAATGACAGCTAAGGTCTTCAACAGGTTCAGGGTGCCGCCATTCCTGTGGAGTTGGTATGCACTCACATACTGAGTTGGTCGCATGGGAAACACCTAATATGCACTCACATACTAGATACTGCCCCTGGGTGCCTTCCTCTTACCTACTGAGCATGTGAAGGCATGGTGGGAGTCAGGGATTATGACATAAGCAAATATCCACAGGCTGAAATAGGTCAAGCCAGCTCAGAAGCTTCCTAGGAGGGACACCACCTGTGAAGGCCTCCCAAACTGGCCAACTTCCTGCCACAACTCTCAAACTGCCAGCCTCACTAGAGGTGGCAAGGATCCCTCTAAGGGAGAAGTGACCTCAGGAATCTGGGAGAGGAAGTTGTCCAAGCTCTAGAGGCCTAGTACCAAGGATCTAAGAGCCATGGAGACGGCTATGTGTGTTTGCTCTCCATGCTGCACCTGGCAGAGATGCTGCCCTCGGCTGTTCTCCTGTCTGTGCTGCAAGTTCATCTTCACCTCAGAGCGGAACTGCACCTGCTTCCCCTGCCCTTACAAGGATGAGCGGAATTGCCAATTCTGCCACTGCACCTGCGCGGAGAACCCCAATTGCCACTGGTGTTGCTGCTCCTGGGCCAATGACCCCAACTGTAAGTGCTGCTGCACAACCAACACCAATCTGAAATGTTACTACTATGAGAGCCGCTGCTGCCGTAATGCCACCATCACGTTCAAAAGGGGCCGCCTTCGGAGCATCCGCACCTCGTAAGTGCTGGCTATCCTTTGGGTGGTTACCTTCACAAAGAAAAGGAAAAAAAAAACCTGGAGAACTCATGGCAGCTGTAGGGACCCCCAGAACAGGCCAGTGCCTCCTAGAGTGCACTGTACCTGGGGCAAAAATCAATGGTAATTCTTTAGCAGTTTAAGTGCATGCTAAACATCCACTGGTGGTATAGACCCAAAGTCCCAAACCCAAACTCCATCATCTATGTGAATGCATGCGGCACCCTTTGACCTCAAATGCTCTTTACCTTGCAAACAAGTGATAGCTGATACTTGCTGGTAAGCGACTTTGCCAGCCACTGTTTATGTAAACCGTTCCTCTCCCTCATCCTGTACCCACTAGACCCAGGAGGATATTTAGCAGGGAGATACTAAGATACCCAGAACCACACAGCTAGAAAGAGGTAGAGTCGTGATTTGAATTCAGAGCTAGGTCAATGGTCCTAATTTTTAAAAATGCCATATTACAAAATGGAGACCATGGCACAGTATGTGCTCTGCAGCCTGTTACATGATACAAAAAAAAATGGAAACTGTTCTTCATCTCCCTCCATTGAACTACAACATTTACCTGAAGAGTAATAACTTCTAGGGGCCACTTCTAGGGACCCTAATAACCTACAGAGGTACCATGAACTACTGGCCACCCCTTCTTTCCCATCCAAAGTCCTGACACTCAGGTTCTCAACCACTCAGTAAGGTAGCAACCCCCACATCTAGCACACTGCTCTTTTTATGTCACATGTCAGGGGACTCCAGAGCAAGAGGAGATTTCACAGAGGAGGGGCGATCACAGCTCTGTCCTGTAAGATAGCAGGGAGGGGGTGAAATCAGTGCTTCAGACAAATACCTTAGGCATCAGTGGCCCCCAAACTGGGAAGTGCATTGAAATCCCCTTGGGGTCTTTAAAAACACTCATGTTTGGTCTCCATCCTTGACATTCTATGTTTCACTGATATTGGGGCACAACTTTGGCTTCAAAATTGTAAGAGCTCTATCCCAGTCAGGTGATTCTAATGGGAAGACTCTGGAGTTGAAGGTGGGACCTGGAAACTTAGAGGGCAGGTGTGAGACCAGGGCAGCCCTTAGGGGGGAGGGAGCTGTGCGGGGAAGCCGTGGCAGAGCACCTCCACAGGAAGACAAAGCTGCGTGCTTAGTGACTGCTTTGGCACAGAACCTAGGGGCCCAGAAGCCTGTTTTGATGGTTTCAGTCTGAGGGTGGGCAGGGATGCTATGCAAGTGCCAGGGAGTCAGCTGTGATGCACTGGTACTTGCCTTCCAACTCTGCTCCCCTGGCTTCTGAAGTCCTTCCCTCCCAATCCTGCACATCTTCATTCTTCCCTCCCTCTGCCCTAACCTAGATTCTTGGCTTCACTCTTTTCCTCACTTCCTTTCTCACAATCAGCCCACTTCCTTGGGACTTTAACAGGCGTCTCTTAGTCCTGCTCACTCCCTCTTCACACAGTATCCTCCTTCTCTCTCCCCCCCTTGCTGATCTCTTTCACTCTATTTATTATATACTGATTCTGAGTTTTATCAAAGAAGTCTATCCAGCTACCACATGTACAATTGACTTGTGACTCCAAGTGACCCTCTTGGAACTAAGCAGGAGGCTGGGAAGCAGAAAGGAAACAAGGCTGAAGACAGGCTGCAAGCCTGGATCTCAGCATCCAAGTTCTCAGGGATGAGCCAGTTGTCTGGGTGCCTAAGAATTAGTTATTACCCGTAACTCAGGGCCACCCTAGGGTAATATGCTTGGGAAGCTCCTTTGGCTGTCAGTGCTCAGAGGCACAGGTTCCTTGGCCAAGAAAGAGGAGAAGGAGACAAAGGGAAATCGGGAAGGCTAGGAGAGAAGAGAACACAGCCCAACACCAAGACCAGTACCTTACTATGAACAGGGAAATGATGGGAATAGCCACAAATTGTGCACCAGCTTGCATCTCTGTTCCCACAGCCAAGTTACTTATTTCCCTAAACTGCTTTTACGCTGACTGCAGCTTCTCAGAGCATGCACTTGAATTCCACAAGCACAGCCTCCCATCATTTGTAGTTCTTGCAATTGAATACATGAAGCCAACCTCAGATATTAGACAAATAAAGACCCTTAACTCACCATAGTACATGCATGCATGGGCTTTCATGGGCTTGGCTGCTAATTGCTCCTATTGTGGTTTCCTGTTTTACTGTGGACATTCACTGGTAAATAGCATAGGAGAGTGATTCCAGGGGCCATATTCACACTTATGATAGGTTATCTCATATACACTTTATAAACTCCCAAGAAAGTGCTGTAGTCTTTGATTTATGGTTGGGGAAATTTATGGTTAAGCACAAAAGAGATTAAGAGCCTCTTTAGATGGGAAACTCCAAAAGTTCCATGCCCCATCATGGGCACATTTCCCAGAGGCAGACCCTTGTGTCTTTCAGATGGTCTGAAAGACAGCTCTCATGGGTTCTAGTCTCAGCTCAGAGACTGTCTCTTGCTGTCTTAGAAAGGCCATTTACTACCTTCCTATGTCCCATCCCACATGCAACAGTAATGGTAATGTCACTGCCTTCCAGGCACAGCCACCAAAAGTATGCCTGTAATTGGGCAAGATTGGATTTCCTAATCCATTGTATCAAATGGAACCATGCCCCACTCCACGCCAGTGTGAGATACCTGGGTAGGAAGGAATCACAGGCCGTGACAGGACTTGAGATTCTGTTAGTGAGAATAGAGTCAATCTGTTGGTTCTCTTACTCTTGTCTAGAAGGCAGCCAGAACATATGGAGCCTGTATCTGCTTCTGGGAGGAGAACGAGCTAGTGTAATCACTCACACTCCCCTGCACTGGTCATTTTTGTGGTTTGGACAATGTTCTGGTCTGAGTTCCAGCATCATGCAGTGGTATTACTTCTGCTCTGATCCATCAAAGTCACTGTGGCCCTATCTCCTGCCGATGTTCTGTGCTGTTACTAATATGCAGTGGAACATCCAGGCCCAGCTGACTACACCACACTGCTACTGCTCTGCTGTTTTTCTTTCCCTCAAAATTAAAATTAGCAGGAGGGCACTTCAGGACTCCGGCTGGACCGAGGAATGTACTCAGTCCAAACAAGCATTAAATTCACTCTTAACCATCTTTTAAAATGCTATGGCATGGGTACCAGCAGCAGGTACCAAATGCCTTACTGAGTTTATTTACTAAGCGAGGGAGGCAAGCCAAGAAGCCAGGCACCAAGCAGGAGCCATTTTATCACCGTTCCAATGGGCCACCTCTCTGGATAGATCCTTCTGGAATTCTTGAGTGTATTCCTCAAGCCTGGGCTTGCTTTTCCTTTCAGCTCCAAGACTGCCCTCCGCATAGGGAGCAGCGACACTCAGCTGGAGGAGCCAAAGTCCATGTCTGCCAAGAGCCACTTGGTGAAGCATCTCTCCTGCCCCTTGTGCAACCGGCTGCGCCTGCACTCCTTCATGCTGCCATGCAACCACAGCCTGTGCGAGAAGTGCTTGCGGCAGCTACAAAAACAAGCTGAGGTCACTGAGAACTTCTTCATCCTCATCTGCCCCATGTGCGACCGCTCGCACTGCATGCCCTACAGCAACCAGATGCACCTTCCAGAAAACTATCTGCGCGGGCGCCTCACCAAACGCTACATGCAGGAGCATGGCTACCTCAAGTGGCGCTTTGACCGAAACTCAGGGCCCATCCTCTGCCAAGTGTGCCGCAGACGTCGGGTTGCCTATAAGCGCTGTGTCACCTGCCGCCTCAACCTGTGCAATGATTGCCTCAAGGCCTTCCACTCGGATGTGGCCATGCAGGACCACGTCTTCGTGGACACCAGCCCAGAGGACCAGGACGAGAAGATTTGCATCCACCACCCGTCCAGTCGCATCAGTGAGTACTGCCGCAGTGACAACCAGCTGCTCTGCACCTTCTGCAAGATCGCTTTCCACAACGGCCATGACACCATCAGCCTCATAGACGCCTGTTCCGAGAGGTCTGCAGCCCTCTTCAGTGCCATCGCCAAGTTCAAAGCAGGTCCTGGTTGGTTTCCCACTCCCCTTCAGGGTAACTCCCAGCTGTGGAAAAGACCAGAAGTTGGTGTGGGACACCTGTTAGGGAGCCTTACTCTACCCAGTGAAAAAAATACAGACACTGGGAGACCTTGACATGGCCGGCAACTCACTGTCATGGCATCCATGACAGCTACCACCAGCCATTTAGTATCATTAAGTCACTGTATTTCTGTGACTCAGTTTTTCCATCTGTAAAATGGGAAAGATAATGGTAGCTCCCTCATTGGGTTGCTGTGATTAGTCTTCTGAAACATGCTCTAACCCCTCTAACCCTCACCCCGAGGGAGAAAAACTCTGGTGTATAACAGGCACATAAAGCTCTTCTAATCCTTGTCATAATCTTTCTGAAATTTGGCCTCATTTTCCCCTTTGGAAAATGACTTTTCTCTAGTCACATCCTGAAGTTCTGTTTGTTACTGAACATAGAAATTATATTACCTCCCACCCCCCCATTTCAAGGGGGGAAATAATTAATCTAACTCGAGTCATCTCAATTGATGTATCACCCATGAACTTTCCATCAAAGTTGTAGACAACAAATTCAATGAGCAGCTAATGGATACATAGTAACAGGAAAACTCCAAAACAGCCAATAAAACTCTGCCTAGCCTCTGTTTTCCTTCTGTCTGCATGTTCACAGTTGTTCATACTGGCTGTACGATACAATTTCTATAAAAGAAGCCAACTCNGGTTTTTATACAGTAATATTTCATAAAGTTCAGTAAAGGGTTCATAATTTCTGAATGTGTCTCCACCAGATGAGACATGTCTTCATCCCCAGTTAGACCTAGAAATCCACTTAGGGAAGTGGCTCCTTCTATAGAGGACCATATAAGCTTTTGCCTTTTTGTTTGTTTTTGTTTTTCAAGACAGAGTTTCTCTGTGTAACAGTCCTGACTGTCCTGGAACTCACTTTGTAGACCAGACTGGCCTCAAACTCACAGAGATCCATTTGCCTCTGCCTCCCAAGTGCTGAGATTAAAGGCCTGTGCCACCACTGCCAAGCCTTTGTCTTAATTAAATTTTCTATTGCTGTGATAAAACACCATGACCAAAAGCAACTCAGGGAAGAAAGGGTTTATTTTATTTTACTCTTCTTCATCATAGTCTATCATTGAAGGAAGTCATGGTGAGAACTTAAGGCAGGAACTTGGAAGCATACACTGAAATGGAAGCCATGGAGGAATGCTGCTCATGACTTGCTCATTCATGGCTTGCTCATTCATGGCTTGCTCATTCATGGCTTGCTCATTCATGGCTTGCTCATTCATGGCTTGCTCAGCCTCCTATTTTATACCATCCATGACCACCTGCTCAGACGTGACACCACCCACAGTGAGCTAGAGCCAGCCCACATCAATCATCAACCAAGAAAATGTCCTCTAACTTGCCTACAGGCCAATCCTATGGAGTCATTTTCTCTATTAAGATTCCTTCTTTCCAGATGACCCCAGGTTGTGTCAAGTTGACATAAAACTAGCCAAGATACCTTTGGAATATACCATGTCCAGTCTCAATAATCATATAGTGCAGATGCTAAAATCCCCTCCGTAGATAAGACAGCTGTGCTTACAGTGGTCAGTACAAGGCAGCTGGTGAGTCACACACCCAGTCTCCAACACCAGTGCTGAACAGTGACAAGACTCTCTAAACATAGAATGCTGGGCAGGTTGGGGCACCAGTGCCACTTATAATCTGTATCTATAAGGAATGGCCTACTGTCAATGCTGAAGAACTCTAGATCAATATTTGTAAGGTAGCATTCAGCAGTCATCAGAAATTTATTTCTTTCTCTGCTACAAGAGAGACATATGCCAGGGGAAAGTTGCATCTGAAAGCATGGCGAGAAAGAACAGAGGGGAATTTATTTTGAAAGCCTGTTCTAGCCTATGTCAGCCCAGCTCCAAGTGTCTTCCCTCTGCNTCTCTCCATTCATTTCCTTTGAGTTCACAGAGATTGCTNTAGTTTGATATAACTTTGACATCTGGGAAGATGAAAATTTTCACAGTAGCCACTTTGATTGTTTTTCAGTCCGATATGAAATTGATAACGACCTGATGGAATTTAACATTTTAAAAAGTAGCTTTAAAGCTGACAAGGAGGCAAAGCGGAAGGAGATCAGAAGTGGATTTCTTAAACTGCGAGCCATCCTCCAAGAGAAAGAGAAAATCATCATGGAACAGATAGAGAATCTGGAAGTGTCCAGGCAGAAAGAGATTGAGAAATACGTGTACGTCACAACTACAAAAGTCGATGAAATGGACGGCCTGATTGCCTACTCTAAGGAGGCACTGAAGGAAACAGGACAAGTGGCATTCCTGCAGTCTGCTAAGATCCTGGTAGACCAGATAGAGGAGGGCATCCAGAACACCTTCAGGCCTGACCCTCAGTTGCGGCTGCACTCCCTACAATGCATTCCCTTGGATTTTGCTGAACTCTCCAGTGCTATCCATGAACTCTTTCCCACAGGACCCAAGAAGGCTTGCTCCTCGGGGGACTCTCTCCCTTCCCAGTACCCTATCCACTCAGAAATGATGATTGCCAGGAAGGTCACATTCAGTACTCACAGCTTTGGCAACCAGCAGATATACCAGCGAAGCTCCTCCTTGCTGTCCTTCAATGCCACCAACGAGAAGGCCAAGATGGGTATGGAGCCCTTTGGGAGGGCCCAATCTGCTGCACCTGTCAAACAGACTGACGGCCTCTATACCTACTGGAGTGCCACAGGGGAAACCCAGCCCCCACAGAACAGCAATAGCTTCCACAACTGGTACTCATTCAATGACACCTCTGTGAAGACCCCAGGCCCAATTGTCATCTACCAGACTCTAGTGTATCCAAGAGCTGCCAAGGTAAGACAAAGGGGATGGGTGGGGCCCAGTATGAAAGTGAGGGATCAGTAAAGCTTGTGCATACCTCTTTGACCTCTAGAATGTGGTCGCTTGAACCTGCTCCTCTAGACTCTGCAGTCAGTCTAGTCAAATAGCATGGGGTTCTGAAATGTTAATGAGTCGATCAGTGTAATGAAATCATGGTGATAAGTGCATGTAAATCCCTAGCCCTGCTCTATTGAACGAGAAACATGGGCTAGGAAGACAGCTCAGTGGGCAAGGTGCCTGCTATGCAAGCATGAGGACCTGAGTTTGCATCCCCATCACACATGTCAAAGCCAGGTGTGCATCTACAACTCCAGTGCTGGGGAGGCAGAGGCAGACAGATGCCAGGGTCTTCCTCATCAGCTAGTCTAGTGGAAATAGCAGGGCTCCAGGTTCAGTGACAGACATTGTCTAGGAAGTAAATAAAGATAGATAGATAGATAGATAGATAGATAGATAGATAGATAGATAGACAGACAGACAGACAGACAGACAGACAGACAGACAGACAGACAGATAGATAGATAGATAGATAGATAGATAGATAGATAGATAGACAGACAGACAGACAGACAGACAGACAGACAGACAGACAGACAGACAGACAGATAGATAGATAGATAGATAGATAGATAGATAGATAGATAGATAGACAGACAGATAGATAGATAGATAGATAGATAGACAGACAGATAGATAGATAGATAGATAGATAGATAGATAGATAGATAGAATAATATGATAGAGAGATAGAAGATGATATCAACCTCTGGTCTTCACACTAACATAAAAGTCAAGTGGGCACACTTGCACACACACACACACACACACACACATTCATACACACCACACCAAAAATAAAGAAATAAAGAAATAAGTAAAAAGAAAGAGAATCAAGTTGGAACCAAAGTAAGTTTCAAAATGGCTTGGGAGACCCTGAAAGTGGGAAGTAGCATCTAGGAATGGGTTAGAATGCAGTCTCCATTGGCTGCCAGCATACATTCCTCTAAACTGCAACCTCTCTTAAATTCGGCTGCCCATGGTTTGAAAAGAATCAGAATCCCCAGGAGAATTCCACTCTCTGATGAGCNTCATCTTTTTTTAGGGGTGATATGGAAAGTGGGGCATCTCACAGATCTCNGCACCTGCCATCATCTAAGACAAGGAGTGTCATTGGCCTTCTTGACCTAACATAGACAAATGGTCTTTCCCTTATCATCTCTCTGAAATCCAACTGAGCTAAACTGAATTGCTTATGGAGTACCTTATTCAGATTCAAAGAGACAAGGGGTTGCTGGGCAGCTAAATACTGAATTAAGAATTTCTTGCTTCCTTTGAGGGTCCTACAGGGCCATACCTCCCATATTAGTCTGTGGCCTGCTTCCACATGGCAGAACTCATCTTTTGTCTCTCTCCCAAAGATAATAGGCATCTTGAAGTCTAGATTCGTGGCTCCCAGACACTAACATCTCCTGAAAACTTGTTAGAAGGCAGATTCTGTGTCATCCAGTTTTGAGGCCTCAGAGTCTGTCTCTCACAATCTGGGTGTTGCCAATGCTGCCATCTGCAGACTGCACTTCAGTAGGTAGAGTCTAAACACAAGAAAATGAAGACCAAACAGAAACCAAGTCTTACCTTCCCATTCTGCCGACACATTGTAATCTTTGCTTCAGGGGCTAAAACCAATACCACAAGAACTGTTCCAGGTAGAGCAATGCCCTCCCGGAGACCCTCGAACACAGCACAGTGTCCCTCCCTGTCCTTCACACAAGATGCCTGGGTGAGCAGCTGAATCAGTGGGGCCGAGGGTATAGGTGACATCAGTGAACTCTGGTGACAGTGTGTCTCATCTCAGTGCCAACTCAGGCTCACAGGGAGTCCGCAGCTCCAGCTATGAAGCAGAAGGGCTGATAGGATCTGTTCCATACTTCAACTTAGAGAAGTCACCTATGCTGCCTAAGAGTTACCCCTGGATAATCTTGGGGCGGGGACATACCAAGACAACCAAGCAAGTCACTGTCACCTCACCTATGGCCAGGCAGTGATTTAATGTAAAATAATAGTAATATTGAAGATCCCTGTTCTAGGGTCATAAAATGGGCCTTTCCCAGGATTCATTGTGCTCTACAATGAAAATGATTAAATCTATGTTGACATCATTCCCAAATCTTCAGGGTTTCCGAATAGAAAACCTTAGGAGTTATTAGTATGTATTGCAAAATCCTAAAGATCTTTTAATTCAATTCAATTTCTAGAAATAATTTCTTAAGAAACTACAAAAAATCAGATGAGGATTTATGGTCCCAAAATTTCATTGCAGCATTTATCTGAGCATAAAACTAGAAAAAAACCTGACTACTCAGCTATAGAAGGGGTCAGTTATTTCTGGAAGGTTTGTTTTCTTTTTTTAAACCTCATTACACATATTCTTTTTATTTGTGTGTGTGTGTGTGAGAGAGAGAGAGAGAGAGAGAATGTGTGTCTCTCTGTGTGTGCACCTGCACATGTCATGCAATCCCAATCACACACATTAGTGTATTCATATCTCCTAACAGTAGAAAAATGTGATGAGTCAATCTGTGATTTAGGAGGGATGTTTATTTTCTTCCCTTATACTTTTTCTGCATTTCCAAAGCATGTTATCATAAATGTGCTTGTTTGGATAATCAGAAAGAAAATTAGTTAATTTTACTTGTTGGGTAAATTTACTTATAAATATTAGTACTCATAAAATTATACATTAATTGTATCTATGACATTTAACTTTAGCCAAAAATATAATTTAAAAAAGCACTAGAAATCTGCTGCTTTGTTTGTTTGGTTGGTTGGTTTTCTGAGATAGGGCTTCTCTGTGTAGCCCTGGCTGTCTTGGAACTCACTCTGTAGACCAGGCTGGCCTCGAACTCAGAGATCCATCTGCCTCTGCCTCCCAAGAGCTGGGATTAAAGGCATGCGCCACCACTACCAGGCTGAAATGTGCTTTTAAAATACTGGGTTTTTTTTAAGTTTAGGGCCAGCAAGATGGTGGCCCTTATCACTAAGCCTTACAACCTGAGTCCTGTCTCAANGACCCATGTGGTAGAAGGAGAGAACAGAATACAGCAAGTTGTCCTGTGACCTCCACATGCTCTCCATGGCACTTGGCATGGTGTGAGTGTACATGTGCACACACACACACACACACAAATAAATGTGAAACCACTATTATCATAAACTATTTCTATGCCAAATGTTATCTGCTGTTTGAGACTTATTACTAGATCTCTTCTTGGGAGTTGATATCTTCTGATTTGAATATGAATATATTGTCTCCATTGTTGGATATTTCTTCATGAGTAGAGAAGGAAATATTTTGCATCACAGCACACTATAACGGGCTGGGAGATGAGTGTNTCACTCTCCCATGTTCTGTGATTTGCTGGAATTTGCCAAATGTATCCTTTCTGTACCTGTAAAGTAGGAGGAGACAACCTCCTCTGCCTTGCAGAGGTTTCTGAGATTACCTGATTTGTAGATAGAAGTACCTGATGTGAGAGCTGACACACAACAGGTATCTAGTAAACTGTATCTATGGCCATTGGCTCCATGGTGGCTGACAGTAACAGAACCCTGAAGAACAACTCTCTGTTCCCAAAATCCATTATGTGTATCACACCAGGCTTCATCAGAACTTCCCAAGACCCTTACCCATGATCTAACTCAAAGCCTTCAGCAGCTGTAGAAGATGGGGTCAGCTTAAGCACAGCCACAGACAGTCAACAGCACAAATCTTTACAGGAAGGACAGCCAAGCAGTGTGTATCAGCGCCATGCTCACACACCCATTTCTCCTAGGTTTACTGGACATGCCCGACAGAAGACGTNGACTCCTTTGAGATGGAATTCTATGAGCTTGTCACCACCCCGCCTAACAATGTTCGAACAGAGCTCTGTGGACAAATTCGGGACATCATGCAGCAGAACCTGGAGCTGCACAACCTCACCCCCAACACAGAGTATTTGTTCAAAGTTAGAGCCATCAACGATAATGGTCCCGGGCAATGGAGTGACATCTGCAAGGTACTGTGTACATTCATTTCTTAGGTAGATGTAGACGAAAGTTTGTCCGGTTTCAGTCCTGATCCCGCCCGGCTCCCACGGTGCTTAGACCCAAATAAACACACAGAGGCTTGTATCATTTTTAAACTATGGCCCTGACAGGCTTCTCGCTAGCTAGCTCTTACATCTTAAATTAACCCATTTTATAAATCTATGTCGCCA
>LZPO01044487.1:214933-226548 GCA_001675575.1 Neotoma lepida | reverse complement strand
CTGGAACTTACAACTGGTGAGAGATGGGAAAGAAACAGAAAGTTGCAGAGTCTGGGGTGGGGTGGGAAAAAGCCCATCTGGTGTCTAGTTTATCATGCTTGTCCACATTTGGTTATATGAGCTGCCTTGAAAGAAATGAAACTTGATATGTAGACTAGTGATGCCAGCACACAACAGCTGTGGGCACTGTGAATGCTCTATGGTACCCTGAGGCTGGATCTCCTCATCTCTAAGGGGGACTGACCATGCAAGCTTTCCGTGGTTGTTAATGAGATGGTGTATGGAGTGAACCCACACTNTAGGACCCACTGTCCCTCTGTGGCTGGTCCCATGCACTCTTTGCTTCCCATTGCAGGTGGTAACACCAGACGGGCGTGGGAAGAACCGAGCTAAGTGGGGCCTGCTGAAGAATATCCAGTCTGCCCTCCAGAAGCGCTTCTGAGCCTTTGAACACCCCTCAGAACTGCACTGCTCATAGACATATCTTTATGTATGTGTATGTATTTTTCTCACCACATTCTTCAAGGAGGTTGTAGATGAATGTTTCCAGTACCTCTGGGTTTTCCAAAAGGAGTCTCCTAAAAGCCCATAAAAGGAAATGTCTGACATCATAACCTCCTGTGATTGGCTCATTCTGATGAAACTAAGAGAAAAAGCAGCAAGCCTGCAGGTGTCTATCAGCTCAGGTCCAACCCTGGGCTCAGAATTCCGTGGTGCTACATATGGAACAAGTGGCATGTACCTGGGTGGAAAAGAGTGTTCTTCTAGAAGTGGGGGCCCCTGGGTGTTCATTCTAGTGCTGGCCTAAACTAGCTATGGGTGTCTGAGCAAGGCAGTGATTGATGGGAAATGCTTCTCCTCCACATGTAATCTATCTCCATATGAAGCAGCCAACACTGTGAGAGTGTGCTCTTCCGAATTATTAAGCCTGTGTCTTCCCACAGCTTTTGCCCAGGGTCTGCAGTCTGCCTCTGGCCCAGAAAAAAAGGGCTAAGCCTTCCTCTTCTCCCTCCTCCATATCCCAGAGCAAAGCAGAAGCATTAGGATTCCTGGTACACATTACAAGAATGGATGCCCCGGGGAGCTTTGTTATGATCCCATCCCTGTAGATGATATGATGGCTCGAATCCACCATCAAATTTGGTATTATCATATAATCATTTCTTTGAAAAGCTTCAGAATCATCATTAACACAGGAAGCAAATTAAATGACATGCCAGCAGGGATTCTACCACTGATAAACTAAAGTGAAATTAAACTTTAAAAAATCAACTGTATGGCTATCACATTATAGTGATCGCACCTACTCATGGCACCAACAAGGACTAGGCTGGAATTAAAGAATCCATGCATCCAGATGCGACCTCTCCAGAGACCACATGGACTTGCCTGTGGACACTAAAGAAGCTGAGGTCTCTGAGAAGCCACCAAACCAGGAGCTGAGTCTTCCAAAGGCAAGCTGAGTTTCTAAACAACCGTAGACAGCCTTGTCCATCCCTTCTTTGGTCCTTGAGGCTATAATCCACATGGAAATCCCCCTNTGAGGACCATGCTTGAGATACAGACATTGTATGTGTTTTAGTACTGTACAAGTGTCCTAAATATAATCAAGACATACTTAAACACACATTTACATATATATACACACATATGCCACCATGCCAAGCCATCTTCTCCACATAGTCACACATTGCACCATCTTTACAGGGAGTGCTGTGGCTCGGGAAGGGATGGGTAGCAGAGCTCACCTGAAAACGTCTCTGTGTGGCAGAGCGGTTTCTAGTTAAGTTTCCTTGCTTCTTCCTTTCCTTAAACACCCATTCAAATTCATCCTCTCCCTTAGCACTTCTGTAATGGGTGGGGTTGGGGGGAGACTATGAGAACATGGCACTGAATAACAGATCCATTGCCCACCCTGCAGATCTTCTAATCGAACGGNTGGGACTAATCAAGTGAGCAAAGGTGCAGGCACACAGCTGATTAGAAATGACTGGAAACCCTAGAAAAGAAAGAGGCAGGGCCTGGGAACTGTGAACTCTGGACAAGGTGTCTCCTTAAAAAATCTGAAGCTACTTCCTCAAGAATAAGAAGGGACCAGCCAGGTGTGAGCAGAGGAGAAAAGTGTTCTGCACAAAAAGGCAGTAGGTGTCAAGGCCTTGTAGCAGCAAGGGGCTTGGTATGTTGGGAAAATGGGCATAGNGTGGAGGCTGGAGCACAGGAAGCAAGGGAAGAGTGGGGCAGGAAGGGACCTCTGCAGGGCCTAGGAGCATCCAGGGCATGAGTGTCTCTGAAGCCACAAGAGCAGGTGTAAAACAAGGCATCATTCTGCCTTGTTCACGATGTGTTAGTGAAATGGACTGAGGGGCTGAGGGATGACAGGAGGGTTGTCTGCAGTTGCCTGGTCTGGGCAGGGAGTCCAGGTGGAATAGCAGTCCTCCTGACNAGTGGGGTGCACAAGTGGGCAGGGGTCACATAAGCACTGGTGGATCAACAGAAAATAGGAAAATTCCAGAAAGTTGTGCTTTAGGCAATTAAAGTATGACATAAATGCTTGAGGGACAACCAAGAAGAATCCAACAGATGTAGCTGGGTATGCATCCGTCAACTGAGTCATGACAGCATCATCCACTCCCCCTACCACCACCCCAGTTATTTTAACAGAGAACTGAATATGGGGAATTAGTTAAATGGGCACTGGAGGACAGAGTCCAGAAGGGGGATATTGGGAAAACACTGACAATCCCCACTGACAACGCCAATGGTNTGGAGATGAATGGAGAGGTCATCAGGAGCTCTGAACTCTGACTCAACTTTCTGAGGACAAGTTATGTATAGCTGGTACAGGTACGTCTTAGGGGCTCCCACAAGGGTTGATGCTAGGAACAGAAGGACAAACAGAAAGCTGACAGCAGGAGCCACATCTTCACCCACCATTGCCTCCTGCCCTGATGTCATACAGNAAAAAAGGTGAGCAAGCAGAAAGAAATGCTTTCTCTCTCTCTTCCAGGCCTTTTTGCTCCCTATAGAAGACCCTGGAAATGTTGTCTGGCAAAGGAAAAACACCACCTGTATGGGGGCAGCCCCACTGTCACCAAATGGTACACAAAGGTCACTTCAGGGCCAAGAATCTANAGCTTAAAAACTGCCATTAGGCAAGACTAGAGCTGGAACTGTGGTCTGTGAACACTAACTTGTAACTATACAAGGGGGCATATGACTGTGTTCTATAATACCAATGACACAAAAATGTTCTGGATGTAGCTAGGCTCTGCAGGGTGGACCAGAAACCCTGCTAAGCTACTTCTTATCTTCAGGTTGCTTCTAAACCACAAGACAATAGCCAAACTGAAAAGCTCATTCTCAAATCCAGATGAGTTTCACAATCAGAGTCTTTGTACAGAGGTCCAGGCCCTGTTCAGATTCTGAAAACCCGGATGCAGGGGCCTGAGGTGATAGAATATGGCTCCTGGCAGTGTGAAAACCAGAGCTAGATTTTGAAGACAGGGTAGTAACTGGATGTGGCAGAGAGTGCCTCCAGGAGAGGGCAGCTTATAGAGATGGAAGACAGACTGGGGGGGGGGCAAGCCATCCATCGGGAACACTCCTTGATCTGAGTTGTTGAGCCCTCATTGCTCACCACATACCACCCTGTGTCTTCTGAGAGACGGTGAGAAGCAAGGATTATAGGGAAATGTTGCTATCACTTAGACTATCACCATCATTACCAAGCTGCTCCTCTCAGACTCCACTCAGCCTGAGCCTAACTGATAATATCAGAAGGGCCTAAGTTTAATCTAGGAGAAAAGAAGAGAGAGCCCGGTGAACCAGCAGGAACACACGCACAAGGCAAGAAGGTGCTGTGACCTCAAAGTAATGAGAAAAATCCCAGTTCTCTCAAACACATGGATTCCTGGGAAAGCAATTGTCGGGACCAGTCCCTCTTCCCCACAGGAGATACATTCTGGGAGTCCTGTGAGCACCTGTACTTACACAGATACACAGAAACAATTTTGTACACANNTGGCAGCACGCACACCTGCAGTCCTTGCTCCAGAGTCACTCTGGTACCCACCAAGAGAGAAGGGAGGCAGTTAAATCTGCAGGCTGGTGTGGTGAACACAGAGCATGGGATTCCCCTGTCCTTTCTTCGAAGTGGTCCATGAGGCTGTTTTGGCTTCTTTGCCAGTGAACACCCAGAATCTGGGTTATNTAGATGTTCTGNGCAAATAATTAACCAACTCTAAGGGAAGATACATTTTTGGAGAGATGCCCAAAGGGCACCTGTTAATGCCATGCCATCCCTGCCCCAGAAACTAGAGTTGCTTATGCTGAGTTGAAGAAGTTGGCAAAANAGATTCAAAGCAGAGTTGAGCTGCTATAGATCTGCATGGCTTCACCAAGAGCTACAACTTCTAAATTTTTCTTCATGGNAAAAAAAATCAGTTAGCTCAGAAATAATGCTTTCTCTATAAAACTGTGAATGTTTGGGGGCTTTTTTCTTTGATTTTTTTTCTTCCATGAAAGCCATAATAAAGGGAGTCTTTCATCTTAATAAATCAGGCATGGGAAGGTTCTCTCTAAGCACTAAAGCAGACAACAAATCCACTCAATAAAAACTAACCCATAAGAGCATCAGCCTGGCCCAAAGTGAGCCTGCCCCTCCTGCCCATGGGCCGACATGCAGGAACTGGTGGAAGAGCACTAAGGCTCGCTCTTAGTTCAAATTTCATAGAAGGAGTGGAACATTCTTAGGGTCACAAAAAATAAGGGAGTTAGAGGAGCAGAGAGAGGAGTAGGTTTACGAGGGGAATAGACCAGAGAGGGTTGGGAGACTCATAGTCAGATACATGAATGAGACATGAGGATGCTGGAGGCCAGCATGCAAGGATCCCTGAAAAGAGTTAGGAGTTTATCCCATGATTAATGAGGATCGGACAGCGAGTGCAGAGCTAGAAATGAGTAACAGAGGTAAAAAGTAGAAACTAGTATTCAGCTGTGTTCCAGGCACTGTATCAAGCATTTTACATATGTTGGCTCCTTTAATGCTCATGACTAGCCTATGAGGTGGGCACTGTTGGCTCTGTTTCACTAGTGAGGAAACGGAAGCATGGAGAGACCACATGGCATGAAAGTGGCACAGAGATGTCGATGGAAGAGCACGGCCACAGCNCTGGAGTCTATGATGGGTGAAGGGGGGACTTTGTCTTCAACCTTTCTCACAGCCGAGACTAGGAAGCTCACAGAATGTCCAGAATGAAATTGAAGGCCCAAAGCACCTCAGGTGAGAGACAGAAGGGGAGACGCTCTGTTCTGGTCCTGCATCAGGACCAACCCACAATCAAGTCCTCCCTTGTGACTTAGGCTGGTTACAGCGGGGTTCTGATAATTGCAAAATGTTGTCCCTTCTCCCCTTATTATCATATGAGGACTGGCTAATCAGCTAAAAANCTAGATTTCTCAGAGCAATGTGCTAGGTTTAAAGTATCGCACAGGTGCTTGGGACACCGAGTTGAGAAAAATATCCTCACTCGGTGAGGAATGAGGCCAGATCAAACTCTCAACCCCAATGCTACCCTGCCTACATGCTACAGCTTTTTCTACATGCTGTATCCCTTTCTGCATGCNGCGGCCCTTTCTGCAGGCTTTCTGATTATCGCAGACAGGCCTTTTCTCTCCCTCTCCCCCTGCATTGTTGTCTCACTTCAGACAAGTGTTTAGGTGTCCATTCCTGACAAGAAGAGTAAATAAGTGTCCTGAGCCAGGCACTCAGTGCCTTTGATTGGAGCGTTTATTTCCCAGCTCAAAACAAACCCCAGGTCTACTGAGGGCCAACACAAACAGTAATGGTTTACAGAGAGGCAAGTGTCAACTTCTGTTGAGACAACAGTGCTGAAGGAAAGACAAGAAGACCACACCTGTTGTGATAGGAGACCTCACCTCAGTGCCCAGTGGGCTGGCCTCACCTACAGAAGCAAGCTCTTCTTTCCCAGCTCTCNAGTAGCATCCTGGATGGCAAGAGGAGTGCCTGGTGCATGTGTGGGATTCCCAGAAGGGTACCTTATTTGACTGTCAGTGTGCCCTCCTAAGTCCCTTTCTCTGCCACTCCCTCTAGGATCTTGTCATGATTCCTTCACTTTCTTGGCCGTGGATGTAACTCTGCAAAAGAAGACAGGAAGGAGCCTCACAGAACACATGGACACAGGATGAGAACAAGCCCTGTCTCGAGCATGGCTCCTAATGCAGTGTTCGCTAATGAGATGGTGGCAATGGATCCAATGTCACCATCCCCGCTGTCTCCATGTGGTTGCCTCTGTTGATGCAGAGGAAAGAGTGCAGAACCATTGATGATCCCTGAATTCCTGAGACTCTGGGAAAATGGCAGACCCCAGAGAAATTCACGAACACAAGTTATTTTGCACAGGAGTGCAGTGAGGAAGCCCTAGAACTGGGCACAGTGGCTCTCACCTGTGATCTCGGCACTCAGGAGTCTGAGGCAGGAGGATCAAAAGAGTTCAAGGCCAACCTGAGCTACACAGTGAGCCTAGGCCAACTTTGGCTATATAGCAAAAACATACCTCAAAAAACAAACAAGAGAATGAAAAAGGAAAAAAAATAAGAAAAGTTCAGTTCCAGGCTCAGACGCCTACCTACATCAGAACATGCCTGTTACTAGCTTGATCCTGCTCCAAGACCATCATGAAAAGGTCTCTTTATGCTTTTTCCCAGGACACCTTGGGAGGCTGATCACCATCTCCACCATAAACGACTTCCAGAGGTCTTTTGGCCTAAAAGGACCATCATTTGGGCCCCAGAGCAACCCAAGCACTCCAAGCACTCAGGCACACTAGGAGCTTACACCTGAGCTCTGTTGTCAAGGGTAGGCGCCACCACTGTGTCAACAAATACAAGACACAAAGAGCNGCTAAAAGCATGAGTGCCCGCCTGTGGGGATAATGAAATATGTTGACATTTAAGGAGCCCCTCAAATGTGGCAGGGTCAGAAATCCCTGCTGTGGTCCAGCCGCCCTCTCCCTGGCCTCTGCCCAGAGTGGGCATCCATGATGGAGGGTTGCCTAGGCAATGCCTGAGCAGTGTGCCTCTAGTCACAACTGATGTAATTAAAATGGAAACCTTGAGAGCATGCTTCAAAGAGAAGCAAATCGTGCCACATCCAAGGGCCCTTTTCCTTAATGCCTGCAAATAAACGGCATCTCCACATTCTTGGGTCNCTCTGCTCACTGCTACTTGGCCCATTTCCCATGCTTTCCTAACTCTCAGACACAAAGAGGGTCGTCTATTGGTTTCCTTGTTTAGGGTTTATTTTTCCTTTTATCTTGCTCTTGTATATATATCTTGTATGTATGTGTGTGCATGAGTGCATGCATGTGAGTGTTTGTGCATGTACATGTGTGTGTGTGTTGTGTGTGTGTGTACTTAAAAAAAAATCTTTGCCTATTTTTCAAATCTNGGGAGCCTGTTTTAATTTTCCTCCACACCAGCAAGCAATCAAAATGACGAGTTTACACTACTTTTGATGGGCTTGGCTGCAGTGAATGAAAACATGAAGAGCACCCACATCAATAACAGCGAGCTGTTGCATGACCTCTTCCTGAAGCCTCTCCAGCACCTGGGGACAGTCCTGCTCTGCGCAGCCTCCTCCAGTCCCAAGCCTGTGCTTCTTCCAGAAGCTTCTTTCTTGAAAAATAGGGAACATGTTTTCTTCTTTCATTCATTTGTAAATAATTAATCACCTGAGTAACTGCAATTCAAAATGCTTCCACCACGGGGTGGTACACGACTACCTCGGTATGTGAAGGGACNGGTTTTTGGGTCCATCCATCCCCCTGGCCCATGCCACCCTCCCTGACATCAAGACATGCAGGTGTTCCAGTCCCTTACATAAACCGTGTGTTTGCACCTGATTTGCTTACCTCCTCCCATTTATGTTAGTCCATCTCTTGAAAACATATAATACCTAACGCGGTGTAAATGCTATGTAAATAGGTGTTGTGTAGGGAATCATAACAATAAAAAAATCTACTCCTGTTTAGTACCAGTGCATTCTGATCTAATATTTTAGATCAGAAATATTTAAATCAGGACCCACGGTTGGTTGAATCTTTGGATGAAGAGCCTGTGGGTGCAGAGAGCCAGCTGCATGTGTGTAATGTCAGTGCCAAACACCAGCATCTGTTCCTTCAGCTCCTGCGGGGAGAGATTACGAGCATATCTTATCCTGTATCTTTGTGCTTTTCTTCTATTTTCAAAGGAGAATATATTTATTCAATAATCAGAAAAGAAATGTGTCGGGAATGTTTTTAAGTTCTTATAATAGGAAAGCAAACAACAAAGATAGCAAAAATGGATGCTTGGCTACTGTCTATTACTACCNGTGAATACACTNCTATTCTGTCCCATGGTGCACATGACATTTTCAGGAGCCCTTGATGCAATCACAGCCTGAAGTCTGCCCATTCCATTAAGTGGCTACTGATCNAATGGCNGTCCCCACTGTGGCCACACTCTGTGTATTAGGTGGACTCAAAGGATAGGCTCCACCTGCTGCAGCTGCCAAGCCTACACTTCAGATTCCTGTGCTCTCCTCTGGCCTTGAGACAGCCTTTCAATCTTTCACTGTCCAGCAGTGTGTGCACAGCAATAGAGACAGGATAGGAAGGAAGGGAGAGGGCAACTGTGGTATTTTTCCTCGCTATATCCTCTCAAGTCTAAATCAGATTTACCACTAGGGTTTCCAATTTTTACATCAGAACTGCCAGTCTATAAAGATGACAAAAAATAATATCTCCTACAACAGCAGTTGTAAAGAAAAGTTATATGAAAATATTGTGTTGAGCTTTCTTCCCATAAAAAAATAAAAATTAGTACAATATTTGTAAGAGTTAAGAGTTTATTGCTACTTTGGTGATCTCACTTTTAGGGATATGTTCTATGAAAATAACATGTGTATAAAGATATATCACACATTGCTTAAAACAACACACACACATTTCTCAATGCATATGATCCAAGGTCTTGATCAAATAGTGATATAGCCTTTCTTCAAATACCATAAAGTCATACATAGCAATGGGAGAAGTCCATATGGGTTACATGGAAAGATATCCACTGTTCTATATAAAGGTTAGAAAAGTAGATAGTATCTCTTCCTCCCCTGGGCTTCATATCCTGGCCCACAACTCTAGCAGAAAACTCCTGCTCTACTGGAGATTACACCCATATTAGGAACCCCAGGTAAGACTCCCCCTTCTGCCTGCTAACACTCCTTAGAGCCTTCCCACTTATCCCCAACAGAACCCCCGCCCCTTGGCTCCATATCCCAGCCCACAANCCCAGCAGAAGACCCCTGCTCTGCTGGAGGCCAAGCTGGTACTAGGAACCACAGAGACCAAGCCAGTACGTGGAACTTCAGAGGCCACATAGGCCACCAAAACCCCAGTGGAGACACTCTACTGGACCTGAAGACTCATTGGTCACCAGAACCACAGGCCCCTCAGTCAGAAGACCAGAGAGGAAACAGGAACCAGGGGAGGGAGGGCATCCAAAAAATATCCATCCAATGAAGATAAACTCAGAAACTGACACCTAAACCCCAAACCCAGATGACTAGAGGCCAGTGTAAGGACACAGTCAACCACAGCCAGAGCAATATGGCACCAGCAGAGCCCAGCTATCCCACTACAGCAAGCCCTGGATATTCCAACAAGCTGAAGCACAAGAAAATGACCTTAAGTCCAATCTTATGAAGATGATAGAGGCCTTTGAAGAGAAAATGAATGAATTCCTTAAAGAAATCCAGGAAAACACAAACAAACAGGTGAAGGAAATAAATAAAACTGTTCAAGACCTGAAAACAGAAATAGAAGAAATAAGGAAAACTCAACTGAGGGAATCCTGGAGATGGAAAAATCTATGTAAGTGAACAGGAACTGCAGACACAGACATCACCAACAGAATACAAGAGATANAAGAGAGACTCTCAGGCATAAAATATATGATAGAAGAAATTGATGCATNTGCTGTGNAATANCCTACAGATCAAGTTCCAGAACAGCCAAGCTTAGGCAGTGATGAAAACGACGAAAAACAGAAAGTTAATGAAGTTATAATTGAACGGGTGGGTNGTGTTCCANCCCTAGCAAGCAGCAGAAACTGGCAACTTTGGTTCATGTTTTAGAGTTCTGGCTTTAGAGTCAAGGATAGAAGAAAGTGGTTGTGGAATTTGCCTCTGTACCTAAGGAAAACCACTGAGATCATGCATGTGTCAGGGNTGTCCCTGAACGTAGGTCCAGAGAGGCCATTTTGTAAAGCTGTGAAGGCGAAGCCTGGATTGCCTTGGAGAACCCAAGATGTTGAAGATGCCAAAGCCACAGGATACCTGCAGAGGAGAGCTGNNAANAGGGAGTGGAACCAGCTCAAGAGAAAGAAGTATGCTGTACTCAACAAAGCTAAANGAAGTTGGAGATCTGAAGAGTATTTTGACATCAGACATGGAGATGCAGAGTTTGGAGTTTGCCCAGCTGGTTTTTGATCTTGCTTTGGTCCAGTATTTCCTCACTGTGCTCCCGTGCCTACATTTTGGANTGGTAATGTAACATATAATGGTCCTGTGCCATTATATGTTGGGGATCTGCTTTTTTATTTTGATTTTATAGGGGATTACAGTTAAAAAATGCATGAATCTCAAAAGAGGCTTTCAACTTTATACTTTAAAGTAAGTTTGAGATGTTATAGACCATGGGGACTTTAGAAGTGGGACTGAATGCATTTTTGCATTATGATATGGCTTCAAGCCTTTGTGGGTCAGGGAGTGGAATGTGGTGGTTTGAAGGAAACTGGTCCCCGAAAGGAGTGGCGCTTTTAGGATGTGTGACCTTGTTGGAGTATGTGTGGTCATATTGGAGGAAGTGTGTCACTGCAGGCTTTGAGGACTCATATATGCTCAAGATACCTCTCAGTGTCTTAGACCACTTCCTATTGCCTGCAAGATGTAGGACTCTCAGCTACTTCTCTAGCACCATGTCTGCCTGCACGCCACATGTCCCACCATGATGATAAACGTAGCCAGAAGTTTCTCAGTCCCGCCCAGCCCCACAGTCCCATAGTCATTTATAAAATAATCACTCCGAGGCTTATATTAATTACAAACTGTATGGCCTATGGCTTTAGCTTCTTGCTAGCTAGCTCTTTCATCTTAAATAGACCCATTCCTATTAATCTGTATGTTGCCACATGGCCATGGCATTACTGGTCTGCTGGCATCTTGTTGCTCCTTGGGCAGCAGGTTTGAGTCTCTTCTGACTCTGCCCTTCTTCTCTCTGTATCTCTGTTTGGATTTCCCATGTGGCTGTAAGCTTTCTTGCCATAGGCCAAAACAGCTTTATTTATTATCCAATGGGAGCCACACATATTCANAGCATACAGAAAGATATCTGACAACAGATAATGAACTAAACCTCTGAACTGTAAGTGAGCCACCACAATTAAATGTTTTCCTTTATAAGAGTTGTTGTGCTCATGGTNTCTCATCACAGCAATAGAAACCCTAACTAAGACAAACCATTCATGATAAAAGTCTTAGAGAGATCAGGGATAAA
>LZPO01044487.1:184849-201411 GCA_001675575.1 Neotoma lepida | reverse complement strand
AATAATCAGCTGGAGATTTAATATTATTTACAAATGTTTTGCTCTATGGCTCAAGCTTATTGCTAGCTAGCTCTGACACCTTAAATCAACCCATTTCTATTAATCTATATTTTGCCACATGGCCCTGGTGTTACCAGTCTTCTGGCATCTTGTTCCTTAGGNGGCTGGNTAGCATCTCCCTGACTCTGACCTTCTTCTCCCTGTCTCTCTGCTTGGATTTCCCGCCTGGTTCTTATCCTGCTTTACCATAGGGCAAAGCAGCTTTATTTATTAACCAATGGGAGCAACACATATTCACAGCATACAGAACGATATCCCACAGCAGCCTAGGATGCAGGCTTCCTCAGCATGACCCCAGAGAAGATGAAAACAGAAGGAAAAACTGTAGTGGAGACAGCTTCTGAACCCCTTCCGCCATGGGCCAGGGACTCCTAGTGCATGTCTCTAAGGACATAAGGAAGAAATTTGTATTGACACTCTGCAGTCTGAGTGTGGACTGCCAGCTAAGACACAGGGGTATGAGTATGACAGAGATGATATAACAAATTTAAACAGCACAGCAGCTTGGAAAGTAAAATGTGAAAAGTAAGAACATATTCATTAGTTATTTATGAAAAAAGAAAAAGTTATGGAGGATCAAAGACTAGGAAAGAAAATAAAACTTTAATAAGTCACCCAAACATTGATTTTGATATGAATAGGGAGATTGATCTAAAAGCATAAGAAAATGGAAAAATCAATATTCAATAATCATGACTAAAAGCTATATTTTAAATCAATAGCTATAAGTCAAGATATGAATAACCCCATTCAGGCTTTTATGCAGTGACCATGCTATTTTCATAAAATTAGTACTATCACTTAGAAATCACGATTTGGAATCAATATATGTTAAAACTGTAGTGAGACCACTCNTGTGAGGAAAATACATGTTACTCCTTCTCATCTTTACATTAGCAAACAGTATCCTTTCATTTGCAATAATGCTTTATACCTCAGTTTAACATTGTGTGGTTCCCATTGGTGCTCTTGGGGCCCATATCTGTGTTTACCATGCAAATATCTATGACATCATCTACATAACTGGAGTCATACTCTAGCAGGCTTATCTAACCCAAAGCCCACGGGAATTTGACCAAGGTTATCTATGAGTGCAGCCCAATGCAAAACCATAGAGCACTTGCTGTGCTGAGGNTAAGGTAGGAGAGAAAGAAAGCTCACTGGGGCTTGCAGGCTGCCAGCCTAACTCCACATTAAGTGAGAGACGCTGTCTCAAAGACATAAGGAACACAGTGATACAACAGGACACTAGGTGTCCTCCTCCCGCCTCCACCCACCTGCACACATATATATTCACACACAATAAATAATAAATACAAACACATTTTCTATTTTTTAAATATAAGACATTTTTGCAACTCAGTTCTGAAGTGTGAACTTTGTAGATGACAGCATTATGTCACATGTCAAAAGGTCAGATATGTTTGCTTGATCGTAACCTGTGTTTGTCATTACAATCTACAATATGACACACCTGTTCCCTGGAGTGAGCTGGTTGCCAGGTTCCCGCTATTACAGACTACAGCAACAAGCCTCTGCNCATGCTTGTATTCACTTGACTATTCTGAAGAGTGGATGCCTAAAAGGGAATTGCTGGATCAAGACTACCACATGGCATGTACTGAAAAAGCNATTTCCAAAAATGAGGCAACAGTGACTCTCCCACTAACAGTGAATATCAATAACTAAATTTATAAAATCATTTGAGGGGTGCTGCCNTCTCTTAAGCACAGCCNAGAAACAGGGCATCTCAGTTGACCTCAATCAAGCCTTCTCTTACATGAGCAGGGCTCCTTTTTTATCAGAACTGTTCCTAAGAAGCCAGATGCCTGAACTCGTTTCTCATTCTAATGCTTACTCAGAATACTCATTTTCTCTCATCTTTTCTTGTCTTTTTATATCAGATCTAAGCCTTCATGAAGTGTTTCTCTAGGAAGCCTCCTCCCTTTAGCATGGAACATGGCAAGTGCACAGACACCTTTTTGAGACACTCACAACTTCTTAGAGCCACCATTTTAAACAAGCACCAGGGCTGAGAGTCGGTTTACGGTCATTGTCTCCTTTGATTCTGATGCCNTCCCTGTAGGGAAGTTACCCCTATTCCTGTCTTGATGCTAACAGCGTAAGTGTGTCGAGGCAATGTGGTGATTCAAAGCCACACAGCTCAGAGGTTGGGCTGAAATGAACTCTACTGCCTCCTGACTGGCACAAGCCAGCTCTCCCACTGTGCTACAATGCATTCTTAAGAACAAGAACTCATGTTATATTCATGACCTCCTGCTTCTTCTAGTATGGTCTCCAACACATAAGAGATCCTGGCCAATACTCTTTTGATATTACAATTAGCTTGGAACAGGTCTAAACAGTGCCAAGCTTGAACAAAACCCACCAGGTCTCTCCTCAGAGTTACCAAAGTATAGAATACACTTTTAATAATTTCATGAATGAGATTTCAACAATGAAAACAAATGTCCTAGTAAAAAGGATGGGTTCGTAGTTGTTTTTTTGTTTGTTTGTTTGTTTTGTGTGTGTGTGTGTTTCAGTTTTGTTTTGTTTTGTTTTGTTTTGTTTTGTCTCACAGCTACTTTGTCCTCCATCACTTAAGCTACCAACAATAAGAAATCATAATGACATAGCCCTTGCCTCCCTGCTGCTCTCCCTCAGGCTTTCCCCATCACCCCCAACAGGCTTCTTCANCNTCTGCCTCTGAAATGCCCCTGGCAGTATGGTCAGCTGCTGTATTGTCAGCTTTGGATTATTATATCGAAATCACTGAGATTAATCTCAAAAGTTTTAACCCCTTTTATAGGGGTTAGTTTTGGCTCACAGTTTTTGAGCTTCCAGTCCAAGGAAGGACCATTGCTTGATTCTCTGGAAGCACGTACAGTGAGGAGTCAGGAAGTGAAAGAGAAAAGGAAGGAACCAGGGTCCACACTCCTTCAAGGGCATGCCCTCAGGGACCTCCAGGCCTCCCACTAGACACTCCCTCCTAAGGCTTCCACAGTGTCCCAATAGTGTCATCTTGGGGATTAGCCTTTCTTTCACATGTGGACTTTTGAGAAACAGTCAACATCCAAACCACAGCAGCTGCCCTGAAGTGTGAGCATGTTCAGATGCACAGGCAGATAACATCCCAGCTAACAGTCCCTATCATCCCTGAACTGGTGGTCCAGAGGCTTCCAGCAGAGCTCAGCACAGTGGCAACCATGTTGAGTGCACTACCTTCCATCTGCTTTTTCTTCCTCACTCCCCTTCACTCTGTCTGCTGTTCCCAAGCATCTTAACCCAAGAAAGCAGAGGACATGGCACATATGCCAGCTTTCTCGGGCACAGGCCTTACATGCCTACTCCATTCCCCCTCAGTCATGTGTGTGTGCAGGCTCAACACACACTGGTTAGATCCTACAGACGCGGTGTTTTCTTTTTCTGTACAAAGAAGCTCAACTATACTCAAGGAAAATGAGACGCTTGTCCTTCAGCATCATCAGGGCTCTTTGTAAATACCATTATCCCTTATGAAATGGCAGATGACATCACTAAGAATCCAGAGTCTGCTTACCTAATGTCAATAAAATCCATGCCAAACTCATTTAAGAGCAATCACTTTTCCATTTCTCTTCCTGTGTCTAATCCCTGGCTCTGTCTCCTCCCACTTATGGAAGGAGGAGAGTTAAAGGCCAGAGATGGAGTGGCAGACTGTGGTCATTGATAGATTCTATGAAAATGGAGGATTAGGTCATATCACAGAACATCCTTCTAATGATAGGAAGTCTGACCAGTAGGCAGACCATAGCCAGTCTCTGACNTATACTATACCCTAGACAAAGAGTTTCTATGTACATAATTCTCTGACCCTCCATTCTACCTGTAAAATTCAATTGTTAGGGTTTTCTCCCTAAACAATATAGACTTCAGACATTTTACTAATTCATCATCATTTTTCCAGTCATTCAGAGCCATTATACCTACACCTTGTGGGGACTACGTTAATTAATTAACATAGCTATGTTATGTTATGTTATGTTATGTTATGTTATGTTATGTTATGTTATATTATATCAACTCAAAAGAGGGCCTCTCATGCCTAGAGTTGNGTTTTTGTNAGATGGTCTATGGCTCTTGNGGAAGGGAGCACTGTCATCCCAGATGCNAAATTTTCATTTAAGCTATATATGTATATCTATGCACCAACTTAGGCAGCTGGTTAATAATATAATTCCTTATGACTTTTCTAGACATTGTCTTGGTTAGGGTTTCTATTGCTGTGAAGACACATCATGACCACAGCAACTCTTACAAAGAAAACATTTAATTGGAGTGGCTTGCTTACAGTGTCAGAGATTGAATCCATTATCATCATGACAGGGAGCATGACAGTGTGCAGACAGACATGGTGCTGGGGTAGTAGCTGAGAGTCCTTCATCTTGCAGGCAACAGGAAGTTGACTGAGACACTGGACAGTATCCTGAGCATAGGAAACCTCAAAACCCCGCCCCCACAGTGACACACTCCCTCCAACAAGGCCATACCCACTCCAACAAAGCCACACCTCCTAACAGTGACACTCNCTATGAGATTACGGGGACCAGTTACATTTAAACCACCACAGACATCCCTGCTGTTATTTTGCCCTCCCCCTTCTTCTTCTGTATTTACCTTCCTACCCACTCCCTAATTAGAGCCACCCACCTCTCCCATTTCCTTCTTCAGATCACCTGTGCTCTGCTGCTCCTCCCTCTATTGCCCCCACACAACGGTCCCTTCTTACTCTCCTGGTTTCTGCAGTTACTCCAGGTTATGAACTTACATCTGAAGATTTGGACCTAGAAACCTCAGATGAGAGCATGGAATTGTCTGTCTTTCTAGGGAACTCATTCTTTTTCTATCAAAAGAGAACGTCAAGTGGCTTTGCCTTCCCAGTTGAATCTGCTGAGTGTTTCCACTGAAGACTGATGTGTGAGTTGTGGACTGAGCGGAGAAGCTCTGCCTTCACTGTGATGAGCGCTATGGAATCTGCTGGGATTCCAGACAGAACAAAAAGGCAGAGGAAGGATTCTCNCTCCCCCTCTTCTCCTCNTTGCCCANACCCCTCCAGCAACCCTGGATGAAACAATTTCAGGTTCTCTGGTCTTTAGACTCCAGTGGACCCATCCCTGGGCTTTCTACCTCTCCTCAAGGACCAAAAGTTACATCATCAGCTTCATTGGCTCTGGGGCCTTTGAACTTAGACCTGCTTCCCTGGTTCTCCATCTTTCAGACAGCCTATCATGGACTTCCTCTGCCTCTATAATCACGTGGTGTGANTCCCCTGATAAATAAACCCCTTCTTGTTTCTCTGTATATCTGTCTTCTGTGAGCTCTAGAGAACTTGACTAAAATACTCTCTAAACAGAAAGCTTCTGTGGGCTAGGATCCCATGCATGCAAATTCTCACTCTTGTGCATGTATTAGCTCCTTATTCCTGATGTAACAGACTGCTGCAAACTGGCTTATAACAACATATACTTATTTCCTTAGAATTTTAGAAGTCACAAACCAAAACTGGTTTCACTGGCTAAAACCAACATGGTAGCACCACACTCTTTCAGAGGCTCTAGGNGGACAATCTCTTCCTTGGNTTTGCAACCGTACCAGCTTCGTTCCCTGGATCATGNTCCCTTCNTCCATCATCAAAGCCAGCATGTTCTAACTTCTCTCCACTCTGCTCCATCAATAGCCTGTTTTCTATCTGGAGTCAAGTCTCCATCTCCCTTCCTCTTACAAAGAAACCTNGGATTATATTTAGGGGCCACCTAGATAAATCAAGATAATCTTCCCATATCAAGATCCTGTAAACGAATTTCTAAATGGTCTTGTTAAATAAAACACGGAGGCAGAGATAGGGGTGAAAGTCTGACAGAGATCAGAGGAATTAGGAACAGCTACCAGCCTCAACTTACATTGCCACCGCCGCTTCCAAAAAGGAGAGTATCTGTGACTTCCTGTACCTCCACTTCTATATCTCTTTCTGTTCTGTTCTCCCATTGGCTCTTTCAGCCTAGCTACATCACTTCCTCCTATCTCCTATCTCTGTCACTTCCTGTCTGTCTGTAGAGACCTCCAGAATTCTATGGTTGATGCTGGGATTAAAGGCGTGTGTCTCCACACTTGACTGTTCCTAGTGTGACCTGGAACTCACAGGAATCCAGACAGACACTGCTTGCTAAATGATGGGATTAAGGGTGTGTGCTAATTTTGCAAGGCTAGCGGCCGACCTTGTTCCTCTGATCCTCAAATAAATTTTATGGGGGGACATAGATAAAATACCACCACAAAGATCCCTAATTAAAGCATATCTGCTCAGGCCCCTTTTCTGTATAAGCNGTCCTGGGGGTTCTAGTAATTAGATCCTGGTCATCTTCAAGGGCCATTATCCAGCCCACCATGGTCCAATTCAAGACACTCTGCATGCCTTCCTGAAGCCACGCAAAGACAATCAAGTTTGAGTCACTCTAGAAGAGCAACTCANGAAGCTACTAAGTACTTACAGAGCCACACTATAGGCCTGAGTGAAGAGGCCAATCNNTCACATTTGTGACATTTATCATCCAAGTGCAAACCCATCACTGATGCCTAGCCTGCTTCCCACACCTGCTCTNAGGTGTTCAGTGTCCTCGGGTTTCTCTGCTCTTCCTTTCCTCCACATCATGTTGTTCTCTACAAAGAAAGATATCAGCAATTTACCCTGCTGGGACCTTGCAACCTCAGCTTCCTTTTTAANGATAGGACACAAGCTCTTGTGCTCTGCAGCAGGGATTTCCCACATCAGAGAGTGCTGGGAGCTTCCTACCACCACTTTTTAAGATTGCTTTTCTCACCAAGGAAGTATTCGGTGTCAAACTAGAGTCTTGTGTCTCTAGAAAATGCATTTCCTCCATCAGCATCTTTGGCTGAGTGAAGATGTTACTGGAGACTGGCTTCCCTTCTCCAGTCATTGCCAGCAACACCTGCTGTGTTTGTTGAACACATTGTGGCATTTTGGATCCTGAAAGAGTACCAACTTCCAGGAGCTAGGATGTGTCCAGGAGGGGTGGATATCAGAGTCCTGAAGACTTCATTGTCCAAATACNGAGGCTCTCTTTCTCTCTCTCTTTCCCTCTCTCCCTCCTTCCCTCCCTCTCNCCTCCCTCCCCTTTTCCTCATCTCTTACAAGAGTTAATAGATCAGGGAAGATGCTGAGACACAAAAGCATTTTAAACTCAGGGCAAATAAAGACTACTAGTGATATCTGGGTTGCCATAATAGGCCAAAGAAGGAGATACTTGCCAGGAAGAAAATCACCCAGGTGACTACCCCCCTACCCCACCCACCCCCTCCAAGTTATGCAAAATAGGCATAGCTTTTCCTTTCACTTGCTCTACTGGCCAAGTGCACTGTGCTTCAGGCCTTGTCCACTGCTTACTAAAAGACAATTCAGGGCTTCACTTCAACCAAACTTCCCAGAATGCTGGCTTCTCACCATTCCCCAGGCAACTGTTTCTCCAACCACATGGCAGGGCTCCTGAGCCCTTCCAAAATTAAATCTGAGTAGGTGCAACTCTGCATGACCTAAGGGCCCATTGTGAGCCTGATCCTATTAGACAGAGGCCTTGGAAAGCAGTGTAGGTTTGTCTAGTCCCACAAAGATTGACCGGTACTAATCTAATCCTAAATCTTAACCAGTCTAACCTAATCCCTGAGCTTGACCAGTACTAACCAAATCCCAGATTTTAACCAGTATTAACCTAATCCTGTATTTTAACCAGCACTGACCTAATCCTAGATTTTAACCAGAACTAACCTAATCCCAGATCCTAACCAGTACTAACCCAATCCCAAAGACTGACCAGTACTAAGTCATAAACTCAAGCAGGTTATTTAGTCCTCCAAGCCTTGGTTTTCCCCATACGGAAAATTCAAAAAGCACCTCCCCGTGTTTAGTTGGGAAAACTAAATGAAGAACATATATAAAACGCAGGGCACAGTGAACACTACACATCAGGCACTCGATAAATGTGCTGTTATTAATGCTACTTCTAATAATAATAATACAGTCACACTGCTAGTTTATAGATTATGATCTAAAGTCATAATCTATAGCTTTCTGAGAGCAAGAGTAACGACCCGCACACTCTCCCTTTTTATGTTTTACTATTAAACATCTCCCAGCCCTTTGAATGTGGAGCAAACATGTTTCACTGTGCTCTCCAACATCCATAAATATCCCTCGAGTGCTTGCTGTGTGGAGAAAACACCATAAGCTTAGGAAGTAGAGAAGAACCCCAGGGGAATCGCCACCTTAGAGATGAATCAAGATGCAACAGGCAGACAAAGGTGGCCAGGCGAGGCCTGGTGCACACTGTGAACCCAGAAATCCAGAGGCTGAGGTTGGGGCGGGGAATCACGAGTTCAAGGCCAGCCTGAGCTACTTAGTGAGACCTGCGGCTTTCCTAGAATGTGAAGAAGGTGGTGGTCCCGGGGCATGATGGGAACTGGTCCTTGAAAGATTGATAGGCCAAGGACACGTGGGGAGAAGTACAGAGGCTGGCACACAGGGTGCTGAGGAAGAAATGATGGGAACTTAGGTTGGGGAGCCTTCCTCCTTTTGTCCCAGCTGCCTTCCTGACAACCCCCAGGATGCTGCACTGGGGCTAAAAGGCTCCCTGAAGTCTGTGGTTCTGAAAATGGGCTCACAGGATCTATGTGGGACGTTCAGCCTGTGAGCTTCCAGCCCCTCTGTGAGGAACTGTCCCTGCCAGCATGGGAGGCCCTTTCCAGCCTGCAGAAGGAAGGAATGGGCTTAGAATTTTGCTTTCTGAAACAGATTTTCCTCATTCTCATTAGCTACAGCGTGGTGTTAATCCCCTGTTCTGAGCTGAGAACATATCACACTGCCCTGAGAGTAAAGCCTCACAGACAAGTGGAAGGAGTTTGGGTTCAATTACAAGTTTCCAGAAATTCAGTCTTTTCAAGGGGCTCTGTGGACTTTGCTGGAACTGTGGCGCCACCTCATGGCTATGAAGTCTCTGTTTGGAAGGTTCTCTGGACACATTTCAAGAACTGGGCTGAGGACCCAGGGCTTGCTGGCTGGAGGGTTCATAAGACCTGGTCCCTGGATTCATACACACACACACACACACACACACACACACACACACACACTGGGGGAGGGAAGGAGTTGCCCTTTCTGAACCCATAGCAGGCCTCAGGAGAAATGTCTGCAGAGTGGGATTCCAGAGAGTCTGCTGTGGCCACTGGGACCCATATCTAAGCTTCAAGTCAGCACCTGTTGCCTTTACAAGATCAAGCCAATCAGCATTATAGCACAGAGTGGGACAGGGTTCATGACCCCACCCCTAACTGGGGGGCTGTGGACAGTTGATAACTTCTGGGTGAGAGGGAAGAAAAGTCAGTTTTCTCTAAAGGTACGGCTCCTTGTAGAGCCACCTTGCTCCACATCCAGAAGTGTATATACACAGCACGAGTTGGAGCTGGTGGGTTCTTTTTTTAGTGACATGAAGTTGGGAGGTATGGAGGTAGAGAAGGATCTGGGAGGAGTTCAAGGTAATAGTTGGGGTGAATCTGATCAAAATACATTATATGAACTTCCCAAAGAATTAATAAAGTATTTTAAGTGTCCCTCTCATGGTCAACAAGGCTATTCCTGTGCTTACTCATTTGGTCAGTGCAGACTTATCATTGGCCTCTCTGCATAAGATGCCATGCTTCTTCAGCTGAAGATGTGAAAATGTGTAAAGGGCTCTACCTTCCACGTCCAGCCACAGGGTAAGAAAACTTACCTCTGCATGGACCATGAAGCCCTCCAAGGCTAGCAGAGTCTTATGTCAAAGTACCCAGCGCTCTTTGCATGGGCCTGCAGCCTGCCTTGGCTGCTTTGCTTGGATGAAGAGCCTTCCCTCACACCTCAGGATGGCTGCTTCTGCCGACCCTGAGCAGGTTAAGTGTCGTGTAACAATTTCCTCCCAGATAAAATCCACCTCGAGGGAAGTTAATTAAGACACAGAAAGTTCTAAAGGGAGAAGACACATTCCATCCTGCAGGGAAGTTCCTTAAGCTAGGGAAAGAAACAACTAAGCCTTCAGAAGTCCCTGAAACCAACAGGACACGTTAAGCTACTCTCCCCCAAGCACAGATAGGCAGTGAAATCTCCCGAGAGATACTCTCAGCCCAGCAGAGTTGCCAGGAAGGGACTCTCCAGCCTGTTGAGCCGCCTACAGGCGGTGCAGTTAACTGCAGCTGCCACCCATGCTGCCTGCGGCGGGCTTTGGTGATGCAGCTGTCTCTGAGTGGTTTCTGCTCCTGTCAGTAACCCCTCACCCATACTTCGGTAAGTAAATAAAACTCACTGATTCACCACATTGGATTTCNGTGCTTACTTTGGTCTGTTACTGGCTCCCTATCTGGGGTGAGTAGACATTTGTTTGTGTCTCTCCAGGAATAGTGTCACACGACAGTGGACTATGCTGCTTCTGTCAGAGGAAAATGACTCCTCACAGCAGATACTGGTGTGAGCAGCTGCAGAATGTGGCAACGACTATGCTGCNGGTCAAATAATAAGGCTGGACCTAGGGAACAGCAAGGAGTGAGACGGAAGTTCTTGCTCCACCTGGAGGCCAGGAGAGGGACTGCACATCAAAATTTTCCTAAGCAGGAGCAGGTGAGAGGCCTGTGTTCCACTGAGCTGTGGTTTGGATGTTTGTCCCCTCAAAAGCTCATNTTGAGATTTAATTGCCACTCTAACAGCCAGGAACTTTCAGAAGTGATTAGAGCCTGGGGGCTTCACCTTAATGGTCAGTGTCANGGCTGTTATCAAAGTAGAAGCCCATGCTCTTACCCTCTTTTGCCCTTACTCCCTCTACTGTGGAATGACACAGCAGGAATAACAGGTGCTGGCCTCTCTGCCCCAAATCTTAGACTTACCAGTCTCGTTTGTTTTCTTTATAAACTATTCAGGCTGTGACATTCTGCTATAGCTTCACACACTGGACTCAGATCTCCTGAAACTTGAGAGAATAGGAAAGGGATGGGGGTGGGGGATAAGAGGTGAGGGACTCCATGGGGTGCAGAGTGAGTGGAAATGTCGCTGAATAGGATGACACCAGGCATGGTATAACAGCAGTAAACTCAAATTTAGACTGCCTGTATGTCTGGAGGAATACCCCGTGTCCAGGAAGGCTGCTGTACTCAGTGAGTGAAGCCTTTGGGAGCAGCTTTTACTCTGGATTAGGAGCTAGCTAGAAAAATCAGAGTGTCTCTATGTCTGGGTGAATGCTATGGCGCAAGGAGAAATCACCCAGAGGCCCAAGAACGTTCTTGACAGATAGATAACGGGTCCATAAGTCCCCGGCCAGTCACATCATCCAGTGGAGGGCTATGAGCTTCTGCAGGGCNTGGGATNGGGTNTCAGTAAATCTGAGGTCCTTGTAAGCAGCGTTTCNAGCAGATATCTGGCCTACTGGGTATCTCAACATCTTTTTTCATTATAGGCCCATTTGCTTGATCATTATTCCTGTGTTCTCCATGAAAACAGTCTGNCACTGTGTTGTTATGAAATAAAGACTTCTGAAACGAGAATATATGAATGCTGGTCCAAGTTCNCCACCTTCCTCTCGGCATGAGATCAACAAATTGTTCCACTTCTCTCTGTAAAATGTGTAGAAATGACTTTCTGAGGGTCAGTTGCTTCCTCTTTGAGGTCAGAAGCTCGTGGTCTGTGACAGAGATGATTCAGAAAGGAGGGGTCTGAGAAATCATAGAACCAGACTAACTGAGTACCGGCTCTAAGAGTGAGATGGCAAGCATCTGGAACTNTGATTAGATCACAGTTCCCCACACCCATGCTCTATGTCCTCTGTGGGCCCTTTTAGCTGATATCATTGTGTGGGTGTGAGTCCCAGCACTGCACTGTTATCTGCAGTGTGAATCTGTCATGTAGGTGTGAGTCCCAGCACTGCACTGTCATTTGTGGTGTGAATCTGAGCTCCTGCTTGGTACTCAGATGCCTCCTGGATCCCCAGCCAGCTAAGCAGTCCTCTCTCAACCCACCCACTAGCTTGCAACAGAAACTCTATGTGGTTATGTAGCCAGCTTTGCATACCTAGGTCTGTCCAGACAAGAGAGCACACTGGGGAAGGAGAGCAAGGCCAGACTCCCCAGGAGGCTTGTCTGTCATATACAAACACAAGTACTGGGAACAATGGCCTGTTTTACCATGAGAACTGGGCAACAGAGAAGTCTGTACCACTGCACACTGCAGAACAGAAGGAAGAGGGAGAAAGAGGGGAACAACACACGGTGGAGTCTCTCTGGATTAGGGGAGTGCTCCAGGCCACCTCTGGGCCTGCTTTCTGGCTTTACCAGGAGGCCAGACAGAGCAATATACCCCAAGCATCCTCTTTCACTTGAAGCTGATGAANTTTCTAGAANGCCCAACTACCACACAAAGCAGAAGCTCCTTTGAAGGAGGACAATGATGCCAAAAGCCTGGTCCCCTAGATGATGAACANATTGCCTCCCAGCCCCACCTCTGAGCATTGCTTCCCTGGGTGACAGCATCATGCAGGCTCGGCAGCAGTACCTCGTGTTTAATGAACTGCTTGTGGAGGCTTCCTTCCACAGTGAGAACATTTCCTACTATAGGGACAAAATGAAAGGGAACTCTCATCCATTTCTCATGAAAAAATGGGGCCCTTTCAAAATGGAAACACTGTCCATCAGACTGAATCACAAACTGTGATTAAAGCCTCCAGACTCTTCCCATTAAGGCTAACAGAATTGAACATCAGCCCAACACCAAGCCTGCATTGTAGAAGGTCTANTGTATCCAGCTTTGAGCATAATGCCAACCATGTTGTAAAATTAAAATACTTATTGCTTAAATTCAAGCAAACCTTGGTCTTTATTATTCACTTACCATCTCAGCTCCAACTCGTTTTTCCTAATCAAGGACAGGAACACCAAATTGGGCTTCCAGAAGTCAAATTTTCTCCCCAGTCCTGGGACCACGTGTGAACTCACTTTGCTGTTTCTCTCCAATGACAGTGCACACTCTGAACTTGGGGCTGGGAAAATAAATGAGATGTTGTCCCTGCCCTCAGTGAATTCCCCAGCTGTGTAGTCAAGTAAAGGGACAATTATATTAACCTGAAGCTAGGGCCACCAAGAGGACAGACTGTGTAGAGGAGCCAGCCGAGGAAGCGCTTATGTTCCTATGCAGAGAGAGATTTATTACCAGGACTTGCTAATGTGATTACAGAGAATATCTACATCTGCAGCCAACAATTGAAAGCCCAACAGAGCTGATGGGGTCGTTGGGGTCTCAGTGACAAGAGAATGGAGACCCAAAAAGAGCAACTGCTTCTCCCCAAAGATGAGAAGACCCAATGTGAGGACTGTTAAAAAACAGGCAGGAGGAGTCCCCCCCACACACACACTCAAGGGGTCTTCTGTTCTTTTGCTGAGTGGATCAGGCCCTCACATATTAGCAAGGAAAATTTGTGTCACTCAGTTCTCTGGTCCAAATATTGATCTCATCCTCAAACACCTTGCACATCTGCATAGAATAATACTTGACCAAACGTCTGGGTGCCAAGACCCAGCCAAGTAGGCACATAAAAATTAACNAAGAGCTGGACATGGTGGCTCAAACCTGCAACCCAGCATTCAGGAAGCTGAGGCAGCNAGATTGCCATGATTTTCAGACCAGCCTGGGCTACCCAGTGAGTACCAGGCCAAACTCAGCTAAATAGNAAGACCCAGTCTCAGAAAACCTACAATAAATTAACAGCAACATGAGCCTTTGTATCTGCCCTCTCTGCTGTGTATGAGCTATNAGAAAACTGGGTCTTGTTTGTCCTGGAACCCAGAGAATCCCATTTAATGCTTGGAACCTGGTGGGTTCTTAGCAAGCATTTNTTGAAAGTGTTTCACATCTCTGACTCCAGACTCTGATCTAAGAAAGGTTCATAAACATGGTTCACATCCNTGTGTCTCAAGGCAAAAGATGGGAAGACAAGGATGGAGGCAGAGGGNNNGAACTGTGCTGTACAGACAGTGAGAATGCACAGTGGCCAAAGGCACACATAGGAGTTTCAGAGCTCAACTCTGGACTCTGAACCACTTGGGCCTCAGCCATGATGTCCCTTCCCTGCCACTGACAACCTGTGACTCTGGTCAAAGGTGATGACTTTTCGTAGCCTCAGTCTCTCGCCCGTAAACTGAAGACAGTGAAGGTGATAGCAATAACTATATGGACTGTGCTGTGAGGACTGAATGAGAGACCCCATGAGCAGAAAGTGTGGATTTGTTTCACAACACTTGGGGAAATGGTNNTTGTTTCCTGAACTAGATTTAGTTTGGCTTGGGTTCTATAATAAGAATTCCTACAATTAAACAATAAGAAAAACTTGATTTAANANTGTAAACAGAGGCANAGTTTTCTGTCCCAATCGACCTGGTCCCAAATAAACACACAAAAGCTTATATTAATTACAAAATGTTNGGCCAATAGCTCAGGTTTACTACTAACTAACTCNTACTTTTAAATCAACCCATTTCTATTAATCTATGTNCTGCCACGTGGCCTGTGGCTTTACCAGTCTTCTGGCATCTTGCTTCTTAGGGAAGCTTGCTTGTGTGTCTCTCTCGACTCCGCCCTTCTTTATCCCAGTTCTCAGTTTGAATGTCCCGCCTAATTTTATCCTGCCTTGCTATAGGCCAAACAGCTTTATTATTAACCAATGAGAGTAATACATATTCACAGTATACAGAAGGATCATCCCACAACATAAAATGGTTGAAGAGGGCCAGCAAGATGTCTCAGCTGATAAAGTGTCTGTNGTGCAAGTCTAAGGACCTGAGTTCAATTCTAGAACCCATCTCAAAGTGGAAGGAGAGAAATAACTTCAGAAAGTTTTCCTCTGACCCCCATATGCACACCATAGCACACACATGAGCACACACAACANACATGCACACAATAATAAGTACTTTTTAAGAATCTCCCCTTTCTCAAAAACTATTGGAAGTTAACATTCTTGATTAAGAAAAGAAGTCATTAAAACATAAATAAAATAAATGGGCAAAGAATTTTAATAGGCAGTCTTNATACAAATGGTCAAAAGGCACATAAAAATCCTCAAAATCACCACTTACCAAGAAAANGGAAATTAAGCCCATATTCCCTCACATCCATTAGGTTGACAACTATTAAAAACAAGTAAACAATAAAAACAAAACAATAAGCATTGNCAATAATATAAAGAAAATGAGCAGGGCATGGTGGCACATACCTGTAATCCCAGCACTTGGGTGTTTGAATTCTGTCTCAAAAAGAGGGGGACAGTAAGTAAGAAAGAGAGGAGGGAGGGGAGGAGGGGGGAGGGAAGGAAACCGAAGCCCTTGTACACTTCTAGTAGGAAAATAAAATAAAGCAGCCATTGTACTTCCTCAAAAAACTTGAAAACAGAATTACCACATGACTCAGAAGTGGAATTTCTGGACAAGTGCCTAAGAGTAGTGCTGGAATCAGGTTCCTCAAGCCAGGCCCAGTGTGCCTCCTCTCTTCCTGCTGCCTGCAGAACCAGGTACAGAACTACTGGCTCCCTCTCCAGCACCATGTCTGTCTGTTTGTCACCACCATGCTTCCTGCCATGACAATAATGGACTGAACTTCTGAACTGTAAGCCAGCCCCAATTAAATGTTTTCCTTTATAAGAGTTGCTGTGGTCATGGTGTCTCTTCACAGCAATAGAAATCCAAACTAAGAAGCCATCCCATGGGAATACCCCATGTGTCCATCAGCAGATGAGTGAATAAACAAATGTTTATGCATAGTATAAAATGTTGTTCATCCTTAAGCTGGAAGGAAACTTTGACGAAGACAACAATCTGAATGAACTTTGAGGGCTTCATGCTAAGCTACACAAGCCAATCACAAAATGACAAATACTGAGGCTAAGGATGGCTCCGTAGGTAAGAGCACTTACCACTCTTACAGAGGACCCAGGTTCCATTCCCAGCACCCAAATAGTGGCTCACAATTGTCTGTAACTGCAATTCCAGGGTTTCCAAAATCCCCCGACTTCTTTCGGCATCAGGCATTCATGTAACAAACATGTATGCTGGCAAACACGAATACATACAAAATAAAAATAAATCAGTCTTTAACAAAAATGACAAATACTGATGACTCCTCTCGGATGAGGCACAAGAAAGTAGAAAGGCAATTTCGGAGGCTCAGGAGAGGAAATGAGAAGTCAATTGAGTCCAAAGTCTCAGTGCTACCAGGGGAAGGAAGGCTGGAGATTTGTCATACAATTGTGTGGATTTAACATGACTAAATAGCACACTTCAAAATAACTGAGTAATAAACAGATTCAGCAGGTTGTGTTTATATGTTCATCATATAAATAAATACATATATGTATGTGTATATGTCACAATAACAATTCAAGAAAAGAGCC
>LZPO01044487.1:160022-175355 GCA_001675575.1 Neotoma lepida | reverse complement strand
ATAAAAATCAGTATGGGGCAAAAAACTAAAATTAGAACCACCATGGGATCCAGTTATCCTATTCTAGGTACATACCTGGAGGATGTATGAGCACATCACAGAGCTACTTGTTTATTGCCACATTATTTGTAATAGTNAAGATAANNGAACCAGCCNAGATGCCTAGCAACAAATGAATGGCAGGCTGGGTCTGCCACACACCTGGAATGCCTGAACAGNAGAGGAAAGGGAGTTCAAGGCCAGNCTTAGCCANATGGTGAATTCAAGAATAATTTGGGGTTACATGAGACCNCNTCTCATTAAACAGATTAAAAATTAGTAGATTCATGGATCAAAAAATGTGATGCATATACACAGTGGCATTTTGTTCAGCTGTGAAGAGTGACTTTGACGTCTGCAAGAAAATAGATGAAGCCAAAGATCAGTACTCAGAAAAAAAAGCCAGACTCAGAAAAACAAGGACCTGATCAAATATCTCACATGACTTTTATATGCAGAATCTCATTTTAAATAAATACACACACATTCGGGGTGGGGAGGAGAGAGAAAGAGGTATTTTCCCACAAAATAACTATAATAGAGAAAGCAGAGCTCTACAGGGAATGATGATGAGTGAGGGAGGGGACAGGAGAGAGAAATGGAACACTTGAGAACTAAAGCACCAGCTATCTGGGGGAGAAACTAGACCAACAAGAAAGAGATGGTAGAAGAGTAGCAAAAAAGGACGTAATGAAAAGATGTATATGCGTGAAAGTGTCACAGTGGAACTCGTACTTTGCATGCTAATTAAAATGGTTAAGAGATAAACCTCCTGGTTTGCTTTTAATCTAAGGAAAAAATGTCTTCAGAATGACGCCTCACGCTCCACNTCACCCTGCTTACCTCCCACCTCCGCAGTGCAGNTAAGGCCACTAAGAATTTAGTACTTTCTGTAACCTAGCAACCAATAGGTGCTAAGCTCTTAGCCTAAATGATGTATAGAAAAAAGAAAAGGGGGAAGATGTAAAGAATAAAGAAAGGAGGAAGGAAGTAACAATATTTCTATAGACAGGCAGACAGATGGATGTGTGTACCAAGTGACAGATTNCTTACTTCCTGTGCTGCTGAGATACAGAGGCTCCTGTTAGTCNCTGCTCCCTGTTTTGACCATGTCTGTTGTGAGATATTACTTTAACTAGGCAAAGATGTGTTGCATTTGTTTATGCTGCATTTGTTTAATGATGTAAAGATGTGTTGCTGCTTCTCCTTGCCTACCTAAGGCACCTGATTGGTCTAATAAAAAGCTGAACAGCCAATAGCTAGGCAGTAGAGGGATAGGTGGGGACAGCGGGCAGAGAGAATGAGTAGGAAGAGGAATCTAGGCTCAGGGAAGAAGAGAGAGAGAAGGAGGGAGAAAAGAAAGGGAGATGCCCAGGGCCAGCCAGCCACCAGCCAGCCAGACACAGAACAAGCAGTGCAAGTAGGACATACAGAATGAAAAGAAAGGGAAAAGGCCTCAAGGTAAAATGTAGATGAAGAGAAACAGGTTAAAGTAAGTTATCAGTAGCAAGAAAAGAGCCTAATCTAAGGCTGAGCATTCATAACTAATAATAAGTCTCCTTGTCATGATTTAGGAGCTGGTTGGTGGCCCAAAAGAAAGCCTGCTACACATGTCTGTTCACTTCAACACTGTCTCTTCAATCACCCACAGTGTTATTCATTCCTTGCTCTGTGTCTGTCTGGCTGGCTGGCCCTGGGCATCTCCCTTTCTTTTCTCCCTCCTTCTCCCTCTCTTCTTCCCTGAGCCTAGATTCCCCCTCCTACTTAGTCTCTCTGCCCACCAGCCCCACCTATCTCTCTACTGCCTAGTTATTGGCTGTTCAGCTTTTTATTAGACCAATCAGGTGCCTTAGGCAGGCAAGGTGAACAGCAACATATCTTTACATCATTAAACAAATGCAGCATAAACAAATGTAACACACCTTTACATAGTTAAGGTAATATTCCACAAGAGACATGGTCAAAACGGGGAGCAGGGACTAACAGAAGCCTCTGTATCTCAGCAGCACAGGAAATAGGAAGTCTGTCGCTTCGTACACATATCCATCTGTCTGTCTCCTTCCAGGCTGAGTCTCTATTGGATCTCATGCAGTGTGTTCCCACAGCTGCACCTGGTCCTCTAGCCATCTTTCCTTGTGCCTTCCTCTGCCAAGGAACCAAGCTCTGGAAACCCAGTGCCTAGACTGAGNGTCCCCACCATGCTGCTATGGGCAACAATGTACACTGCACTGTCCTCCCTCCCCCAGGAAGTGAGTGGGTGTCTTCCTTACCTCTCTTCCTGGGCAGCTGAGTGCTTCGTGAGGATTTTGTTGCCACTGACTCCCCGTAGAAGACAGCTTTCTCTTCTAGCTATCCCGATCTTTTCAAGCCCTACTTACTCAATCAGCTTCCTTTTCACTCAGAGATATAGCCTTGCTGCTGTTAGTAATGCCTAGTATGTAGCCTTTCCCAATCAACACTGAAGGGTTGGTTCAAGATGTTGAATCCAAAGTAAACCCTCTTGGGGACTCTCCCAAAGATGACTCAACATCAGCTGGTGTAAAGGTAGAGGTGTTTAGTGAGCAACTATCTTGTATTGGACATTGCCCTGTGTTCCATNGTGGACAAGAGAGATTCCTGCTAATATAGAACTTTCAGTGTAATGGAAGACTAGAAATTACGAGTCAATGGTACATGCTCCATTATAGTGTAGACAGTAGCCAGGAAGGGGGTACTCCCTAGAGGTTCTTTCACCTCAGTAGCTTGTCTACACGTGGTTTTATATTTGAAACCCGAGTGATGAGGAAGAGTNATCAAGACAGACATAAGGAACAGACAAGGGAAGCTGGAATTGGAAGTAGAGAAACCGACAGAGGCCAGTGTGACTGGAGTGCAGAAGTGAGGAAAGCAGACAGAAGGAAGNTCAGAAAGGTGAACCAGGTCTGANGCAATAATTTCCCAGACAGATTGTGGACACTCAACATAAATGATTAGCACAGGNTGTCAGTCAGATTTTCACTGCTAAAAATCTGAGATAAACAACTTAGAAGGAGGGCATGTTTATTTTTGCTCATGATTTGAGGACTCCAACCCATTGTCACTTTGAGCCTTTGGCGAGGCACAGCATCATGGTGGAGAGAACAAGATGATCATTTGACATATCTGAGAGGCAATAACATAAAAGGGGGACTGAGCTCTCAATATATCCTTTAAGGGCCTCCCTAAATGACCTAACTTCCTTCCCCTAGACCCCACCCTCCAACAGTTCCATAGCTTCAACACACATGGCCACTGGGGACATTCACATTCCTAACCATAATGCTTACTTTGAGGGATTGCTGTATATCGGGACTTTGGGTGTTAAGTCCTTTGCCTAAATTATGTTATTTAATCATCACAATGGCAAGTAATCTGAATGGGGATTATTGGCCCATTGAACAGAAACTGATAACAATGGAGTGGATTGAGGACCTATGAGGGATCACGCCCTGGGCTGAGCCCTTCATGTGCCTTATCTTGCAGCTTCTTCGTCACTCACTGAGCTGTGAGGTACAGATGGTTTTTCCCATTGTGCAGGTAAGCAGAGATGTGAGCATCTTAAAGACTTGTTCAAGGTCTCACCCCTGGCAAATCAAATCCCATTGGTTGTGAGCTGTCTCTGTCTACACTATGTGTTTTCCCCCTTCCCAAGTCACAACCCACTTATCTGCTTACACTGTAGTTGGCCTTGATGTTTGACTTTGGGAAAAAATAAGGGCATAAGTTCTGACACAGAAACATATTAGGGACATGGGATTTCTTTTTCTTTCATTTTGCTTTTCCTGGAGTCCTGGGCAGGAAGCTGTAAAAAGACCCTAAGAATCATTGTTGAAAGAGGCACAGTGTCTCTCTCCAGAAGGCTCTAGCCTTAGACTCCTCCAAGGNGTCGCCTCACATTAGCTCCAGATATCCAGCCCAGCCCTCTGCCATGGCTCCTATGTGAATCACACGTGGATACTCTGCTTTGCACCAGGCCACCTGTGCAGTTTTGCTGACGTTCTTCCCTGTCAGCCCAGACGATGCCCAATCCACTTGAAAGTGATTTGTCTCCCAGAACTAGCCCAGCCTCCCCAGCAGCCTTCAGGCCAACAGATGATTTGAAATGTTTTTATAATATAACCCTCTATATTTTATAACAGGCAATCAGCTCTCTTAAATAATTACCCATAACTAAAGAGGAACCAAAGTAACAGCAAATGAATTCTGATCAATGGTTGTTAAAACTGATGTTCTTTAAACAATCCCTTAAAATAAATTTTGCCAGAATAATCTCTCAATGAAGATATTTCTTTAGGGGCTTAAGATAAACAGATTTTTTTTCCCCAAAGCCCCTGATGACTAAATCACATAGCATTTGGAGAAGGTTCTGGTTATTTTTCCTAAGTAGAGAATTTCTATGTGTTTCTATTTTCCCTTGAGGCCATCANAGATAGAGAATAAATTTCATTTTCCCCCTGCAATTATGTAGCTGTATTATTTTTGTAATAGGCTTATAAAGAACAAGCTCCCCGAGTGCAATTCTCCAACTGAAGTTTACAGGGTGGAAATTGAGAGACAAATCCTCTTTGTTCCTTTCTGGGATTATCTAGAAAGGTCAACATTAATGACCACTCAGAAGACTCAGCTTCTCCTCAGGTGCTGAGAGCCCTGTGAGGGGGGAATCCAAAGCAGAGTTAAGCTGATGCATGAGTAAAATGGACGGCTAGGGCAGCTGTTTCTGCCTCCCACCCCCAACCTGCCTCATAAATTGAGGTCACAGCGTCATAAAACATAGGCATTGGGACAATGGTTTAAAATAAGTGTCCTGGTTGAGCTCANGTGTTCAGATATCTGGTCTCCAGCTAATCACAATGTTTGGGAAGGATGAAAAGTGTTAGGAGGTGGAGTCTCACTGGAGGATGTGGGTCACCAGGGAGNAGACTTGACACTTGCAGCCTGGCCCCGCCTCCTCTCCCAGCTACTTTCTGATCCACTCAGATGTAAACAAGTTCCCACTGGAGCTGTGAGTCACTCTCTACATCACCCCTTCACTGCCCTAGTGGAATACACTGTGAGCCTACATAAATAAATAAATAAATAAATAAATAAATAAATAAATAAATAAATAATAAATCCTCTCTCCCTTCAGTTGCTTCTTTTATGATCTTAAGTCACAACAATGGGAAAGGTAACTAAAATAGAAATTTGGTACTGAGAAGTGAGGCCGTTGCTATGACTACCTGAGCACGTGGTTCGTAGGCCTCTAGGACTNTTTTGGGNAAGAATGTTGAGGACATTTGGCAGGGATCCCTAGAATGATGTAGAAATGGCTTGCTAGGCCATCTTGGAATAAGTCTGGAAGTCTAGAATGAAGATATAAATGTGGATAGTAAAAGCCAGGCTCATTAGGTTTCAGAAAGGAACAAGGGCTCAATTGGTACCTGTGCTACTGGCCATTTATGTTATATATTGGCAAATAATCTGGCCGCATTCTCCCTATGTCCTGAAAACATGAGTGAAACGGAATTCAAAAGCAATGGACAAATTAGTTTGGTGGAAAAAACTGCAAGACAACGAAATATCCAAGCTGTGGAATGGTTATTACTCACTGCGTTTACCCAGATTCACTGAGTTAGCTCAGAAGTGAAGCAGAAAGATGNCGGAAANGTGTTGCTTACCAAGANAAGAANCGTGAACACAAGTGACAGTGACAACAAGACAGGTGAAGAGGAAGCAGCTGTAGCTGTGCGAGATTGGTTTCACCAATGAAAAGCCTCCAACTCCACACTGCTAACTGAAAACACGGCTCNGCTCATCAAAGTCTCCAGCTTGTAAAACTGCAAAGTCATCTGAAAAGAAAGAGCCTGAACTGAGAATGTCACTGCAAGAGTTCTTGCTTTTCTTCATTGGGGTTCTCTAAAGGAATAGAACTCAGAGAATATATATATATAATATATATATTATATATATTATATATATAAAATACACACACACACACATACATACACACACACACACATAGCATTGCAGGATGCGGTCCAGGTAGTTCATCAGTAGCTGTCTCACAGTAGAATGGCTGAGAATCTGGTAGTTGTTCAGTCCACAGGCTGGATGTCTCTGTAGTCTCCATCTGCTGATGAAGTCCTGGGGGATTCCTGGAGAGTCTTTAGTCTACATTGNATCCTGAAGAATGAGTTTAATATGACCCAGAGCAATAAATAGCAGAAGTTGCNAGCAAGAGTGGGAACAAGGAGGTAGAGATCAGTTTCCTTCTTTTACATGTCTTCATGTGGNCTGCCACCAGAAGGTGAGGCCCGGATTTAGGGTAGATCTTCCTGCCTCAAATAATCTGATTAAGAAAATCCCCACAGGTGTGTCTGAGTTTTCGTTNATTCCAGATATAGTCAAGTTGACAACTAAGCTATCAAGCCATCTCTAGTCCAATCCCTGTCAACTTGACACACAACCANGTTGCATTATGTCATACTCAATTTCTAAATTAAAACAATACCAAGATCATAATTCTTCCTAACATGATATAACTCTTCTTAGTCACAGCTGATTTCTCAGGCCCAGGTCACCAGCACCAATTGTCCCAGTAAAGCAAAGGTTTTACTTTAGTGACACTGGTCTCTTGTTCATCACAGTTGCTTCTTCACNCCTCGATGACCAGAATCACAGATTCTTCATTCCCACACAAATNGCCCTGATAGAATCTTTGCTTCCTTCTGAAACTCCACAATCCAGACCCCCATCACCTGCATCTCTCTCAGTATCCCTACCTTCCAAGACCCTACAGCATATCATTAAGCTCTGAGCACTCAATGGATTTTTCAGTCCCAAGTTCCAAAGTCCTCTGACAATCCTCCCACAAATAACATGGTCAGGTCGGTCACAGCAATGTTCCACTCCTGGTACCAATTTCTACCCCACTTAGGTTTCTGTCGCTGTAGTAAAGACCATGACCAAAGCAACTTGTAGGGGGAAAGCTTACAGTCCACCACTGAGAGAAATCAGGGTGGGAACTGACTCAAAGGTCACAGAGAAGCATTACTTACGGTTTGCCTCCCGTAGCTTGCTCATCTTGCTTTCTTACACCACCCAGGACCACCTGTCTGGGTGTAGCACCACCCACAGAGGGCTGGGCCCTCCTACTTGATCATTAATCAAGAAAATGCCCCATAGATTTGCCTACAGACCAAAGTGATAGAGATATTTTATCAGTTGAGGATCTTTCTTCCAAATGANGCTAGCTTGTGTCAAGTTGACAAAAAATNAAAATAAATAAATAAAACCTAGCCAGCATGCTGCTCAAAAACAACAACTAGGGAAATGTTTTCCAAGGCTCATCAACCAAGGTGTATATAGGCTACTACAGCTGTGGTAGAAAGAGACCAGGCTACATCCCAAGCCTCAGGGGGCTCCTCTCCTCCTCTCTGCCTCCCCTGCTAAGGTTATAGCCACTCAGCATCATGCCCTGTTTTTACATGGGCACCAAGGGCTGATATCAGGTCCTCTTGCTCACACTTGGTCAGCTGACCCAGCTCTCTGGCCTCATGGTTATTTTTATATTCNCGTGCATGAAACAAAAAGCCTATAAGACAAAATCCAATATTTGACACAGCATAGAATGACAGGCACCAGTCTAGTGAGGTGCCATAACTATGAAAGGGCTTCCAGATGCAGGTGCTGGGTTTGAAATATGGGTCCCTCATTTGATTTATGATCTGGCAAGTCTTTCAGTCTTTTAGTTGCCCATTCTCTGCTGTAGTAAATAGAGGATAATAACAGTGGTGAGACAAATAATATATACCAATTGAAAACAGAAAACACACACACACACACACAAAGACTATCTTTGTGGAAGTAAACAGAGACAGAGATGGTTTTATCAAATAATGACAATAAAAGTGATGGAATTCACAGTGGTTTCATTCAAGGTAAGAGGCAGAAAGGTACATAGAATAGCTTTGATGGGACAGAAGAAGAAAAGAATAATACATTGGTGGAGGCATGGTGGTACACACCTGTAATCTCCACACTTGGCGGACAGGAGCAGAAGTATTATAAGGGCAAGGCCAGCCTGGGATTCAGAGTGAGGCCCTATTTAAACAAACAATCTTGTCTATTGTAGGATTCCAATAATTCTATGTGTTTGCTAGAGACATTAGCAAAAACACAGATCCAATGAAAATCAGAGAAAAGTAGAAACAAATGGAAAAGATGAGTCTAGGGGCAGCATACATACGTACAGAACTCACAAGGGCATGTATTGGTAAAAGAAAAAACCTGAGCTATAAATGTGCCCCTGAGTTTCTTGGCACCCGAAGGAAGACAATCAATTACAGAATTGAATCTATCCACCAAAAGTCAAGCATAGTAGCTTTGGGGATGAAACAATGCCCTTCTAATGCTCAAGGCTTCGGTTTTTCATGTGACTCTTCGAACAGGGTCTGCTGATTTAGTGGACAATATCCTTACCAACAAGCTACAATAAATACCACAGAGAGTTTCACCCATCAGTTTCTTACATCATCCATCAAAGGACTCAGAGAGCAGGGCAGAAAAGCTCATTGTGGGGAGTTACGATGGCTGGATGCAGGGATCTTTCCCCTTGGTCTGCTTGGTAAGTTCTCACTGTTTTGGTTNGCCTGACCGTTTGAACAGCACACGAGTGATGAATTTCACAAGNTGGTGATGAGGGCAGCAGGGCAGATGGGAGGGCACTGTGCAGGCAGCGGGTCACTGTTTTCTATCATCTACCCTCCTGAGGAAGGCAAATGTATCCATCAGTCACCTAGTGAGCCAAAGGCTGGAGCTTCATAGCTTCTGAAAGCTATTCCAGACTCTCCACAGCATTATACATAAGAAATATAATCACTTTCTGAGGCAAATTTTATTTTTAATAGTTTTTTTTTCTCACAAAACACAATTAGGAGCTCATTCATATCAGTTGAACAGTGAGCTGAATGATGTTTGCAAATGAANGACATCCCATCAAGATGAAACCCGTGCTCTGAAAGACTGTGCCTCCGAGTACAGTTACTCATACATGGAACTGATTGGGATGTACACATATACTGTTATTCAAATAACTTTCAAACATAACAGAGCTTAGAGAAAAATGTCATTTTCTACCTCAGCAGAGCATGTAATGGTTTGTCACTGCATGTAAAGTTTAATTTGTAGAAAGGCCAGTATGTCTTCCTGCAGGCTTCCCTCTCTGAGAGCTAGGCCAGGCTACCTGGGCCTCCTCTCCTCTTGTGTCATCCTGTGAAGGATCAGGGATGAGCACTACAGTAGAAGAGAGTAGACCACCAGATGGGGTGCTGGTCACGTGCTCGGCTCCGTATCAGCTGAAAGAAAGAATGAAGGCAGACTTCAGAAGGGAATTCCAAACCACCCAAACATCGCCTGGGGTCAGAACCAAGTAAAAGCTAGACAGAAAAANAGACAGCTGGGATAAGAGAAAAACAGGCAGGAGGTGACTGGNGTAAGGGCTAGCCAGACAGAGAGTAGGTGGACAGAAGAGACAGCATCCAATCTGAGACCAGTGTGTGGCTAAGCCAAGAAATGGCAGAGCCACGAGGCCAGATGTTAGTGGTCCCATATGTAGGCAGAATTCTAGAATCTCTGAAGAGCCAGGAGATGGGAACGGAGCCATAGCAATGGGAAGAGTCAGATCTCTATGTTCCCTCCTTAGGCGCCCTCTAAAAAGAGTTGATATTTTCTTTTTCCTGGAGTTGACGGAAGATAAACCTATGAAGGTTTTTGAACTGGAGAGTAACACTAACTCTCTGAGAACCTGGAGGAGGGTGGCCACAGACAGGAGCCTGACACGGGCATCACTACAGTCCTCCATCCCACTCTCAATTATTCACTGTCTTTCAAGCATGACTTCCTCCCCAGCTGGACCACCAGCTCCCAGAGGGTAGGAACGTGCCTGCTGAGTTCCCCGAGGAGCTTCCCAGTGTACCTTCCATCTATGCAGGAACTTATTAGGCTTCTTTGCATACATGGAGGAGGGGACACACTCCAGCAGGTTCCACCATTCAATGGGTCTGTTCCCTTCTCTGCTCCACCTCTAACCTGAACTTTCTGTAAGAGCCAATGCCGTCCTCATAATTCAGCATCAGCTTCCCCTTGTCTGCTANCCTTCCCCACATGTACAGAGCCAGGGCCCATGGCTGGGCAAAATGACATATAGACTGGTTATCAGCCCACTAGACCCCTCCTATTGGCATCCTTGCACAGGGCCAGGCTTAGCCCATCTCTCCACCTAAGGACAACCTCCTTTATCACCCTGCCCTCAGTGACAAGTGCAGTATGACAGCAAGCCACGGGAGAGTGCAAGTACTGGATAAATGACTGTTTAAAATCCTTCAAGCCAACACAGATGCCATGCTATGGGGGGAAGTGCTTTATTTGTGGTTCGGAAATGTGTTTATATGTCCATAAAAAAGGTCTGGAAGGATGCCGAGCACACGATCATAAGAGGTCATCCTGGGGAAGAAGGGAGGCTGGAGGGAAGAGAGTTTTACTTCATTTGTGCTTCCTTTTTATAAAGAGTGTGTATTACTTTTATAATCCAATATTTTACCTTAAAAAAAAATCCTTCAAGGCTTAGCTCAGGCCCCGAGTCCTGGTATTTCCAGATGCCTAGCCCTGCTGCTCTTTCCTTTCTCGTAATACTTGCAAAGCAGTGTAGAGATGGCCAAGCCCAGTCCCTTGCCAGTGTTATCTGATGCCATGTGTTATCTAGACATAAAGAGAATAATGAGATTTTCTCATTTAGCTCAGAAAATACCATGGCTATGAGTCCTTGGTGTTAAAAGTCCCTAGAGAGTGTTNAGTTGCTGTATAAGAAAGAATCAAATGGTCCCATAACCCTAACCCCATNCCCACACTCCTCTAAACACAGACAATCAGAGGATGTTGACAAGGAGGGTGGAAGGTGAATGGTCATGTGTAACCTGGGCCAGATGAGGAAGGTTCCTGGGGCACCTTGGGAAAGAGGCATGTCAGAAAGCGTGCCTGGGAACCTGGGGCAGATAAGGACACTGCGGCACCCTCAGAAAAAAGCACGGCAGAAGGCATGTGTACAGCCCAGCCCTCTCCAGCTGGATGTTTGCTGAGCTGCAGGATTTCAGTCTGCCCCAAGGCTGCTCAAGGGAAGACTGTAGGCTTCTTTGGGGGGAAGCTTGGGTGTGGCTTGCCTGGACTTTGTAGTAGAGGAAACATAGTTTACTGAGTCCTAGCATCCCCAAAGACAGGATGTTTAGCAAAGCAGCCCATGAGAGCCTATGAGGCCAGCCACAGTTTAGAGGAACAGGTTGTATCTGCCATAGGCCAGGGAAACTTGTGGAAGAGACTATGTGGAAGGCAGGAGCTGGGAATAGAGGTCATGAGGGGTCATTTGGACCATTTAACTAGTAGTCTAAGAGCTAAGGACATGTACATTGAGAAGGTACCCCAGAGGCTTCTGTAAACCCCATATATGTGCATACAAGAGAGTAAGCAGACTCCTGTTTGGCACTGGAGACCGTTACAGCCACCCCACAAGCTAAGAGGCAGCCATAACAGCAGAACCACTAAGAGCTTCATCCATTTTCTTTTAATTCTCCATCCTCCTTCTCATCCCATGAGATTCTGGGAACGACAAAAGAAGGAAAGGAGACCTGAGCCCCAGGCTAAGCTTGAGCACTGTGAAGAAGGATGGGAGAGAGGGTCAAGTCTTGAAGTTGCAATTTAGCTGGCTCTTNGCTGCATCTTGACTGTCAACATGACCATGACTAGAGTTATAGGAACCACAAAACTATATGAACTGCCTGAGCTGTAGTCAAGGGGTGGGGAAAGGAAAGAACAGGGCCTGGCTGAAGGTTGTGGTTGGTGAGAAATGAATCCTGTTTTGTAATGCGGAGCGTGCTAACATCCCGGCTGTGAGTTGGTATTGATAGGCAGAGCCCTAACAAGCCNTGGACTTGTCCTAGGAAAGGATTATACAGCCTGTACCTTACCACGCATGTGAAGCCCAGAATATGGTGAATAAATCCAACTGATCTGTGAGTAGTGGTCTGATCTAGCAAAACCCACAGCCCGGACAGCCTCCCCTTATCTGGAATCCCCAGCTTCCACTAAATAACTTTACATGTTTAACTAGAAGACCCTTCAAAGTGTCTCAGTCCTCCTGAGATGGGGAGGTTGCNGTTTATTCTCCCATATCCAAGTACTAAGCATTCCTTATTTACAACCTTTAATGAGTTCTTAAAAAACAGGTGGGTATGGTTAGAAACAGCAGCCCTGTGCTTCACTGACCCAGCATCTGCCGGGAACAGAACCCCAGCCCTCAGCCCCCAGCTGGGGGATTCTTTTTCCTGCTCATTTTAGAAACACCCCTGCATGGATATCCTGCACCAGGCAACACAGNGGATGCTAGAGATNTGGAGAAGAGTAAAACACATGCTCTGCTTTTCCCTGTAGAACACATGAGCAATGAGTGGGAATGGAAATGGAAGCCATGACGAGGAGCTGAGAGTGATGGTACCCCAGGATGAAGTGACCTGATCCATGAGGGTTTCAGGGCAGTCAGTCATCCTTGATGAAGGGACAAGCAAGTTAACTGGAGGATGACCACGAAATGGAGTAGAAGCAAGAACACAGGAGGAAAACTGGGCTAGAGGAGCAGTGCACACAACAGGTGAGGGAGAGTTTATCTCCCTTCCAAATTCACGTACAACTCCCACAGCCAGAGTCACGAGACACTTTGGTGGTCAGAGAAGAAGACACAAAAGAAAAACCACACTTGAGAAGTCTCTTCAAAGTCAAATCCTACATTAGCCTTCTCTTTACAGCAACCAGGAGCATTTTCCCAATTCCCTTCCATGCAGAATCTGTGGGCATCAAATTACTTTCTGGTGCCCCCTGCCAGCCTAGGCATCTAACATGTCCTTGAGTGTTGAAGCATTGATGGATGTGCACCAGTTTTCTTTATTATGTGTCTCAGTCTACCATAATGCATTCCATAAATTAGTATTCTTACATTCCCATCATATGTCAGTGTTCTTTGATTAATATAATACAGATCTGATTTATGGATTATTATAGTAATATATACCTCAGATAACTAATTTGTTGACCCAGAACCAAACTATACAAGTTACCAAACACTTTTCTCAGTGACACAGTTACTTCCTAAATGATGCAGGTAATTTAAACCAGCAGGGAACAAATTCAAGCAAGAGACCACAGAAAACCCAAGCTTCAAGTCTGAAATCACTATTCACCTTAAAGGCTCAAAAAGGATGTCCCTTTATCCACATACTGTGGGGAGCAAAGGAAGCCCTGAGTGAATATGTAAGGAGCAGATNAAGTCCTAAGAAAANGTGTATTGTTGATATGGACACAGCCATGTCAAGGACCGAGGCCTCAGACCCATGGGAAATTGGTAAAGCCTTCCCTCTATGGGTNAAGCTCCGAATTTGGCAAAGGCTTNCNCTTATCTGAGTGTGAATGTTGGCAGTAGATTGGCCAGTGTGTGCAAACACTAGTATGTAGNAGAATATTTCTCCGTCCTGCCTAGTCCCACCAGGCCCCATGTTTTTCCAGCCTGGTGGTCCCACAGCCAGTTATAAAATNATTACTCAGAGGCTTATATTAATTATAACTGCTTGGCCATTAGTTAAGGCTTATTACTGACTAGCTCTTACACTTAAATTAACCCATTTCTATTAACCTATTTTTTGCTACGTGTTCCATGTCTTTACCAGTCTGCTGGCATGTTGTTCCTTTGGCCATGGCTGGCATTTCCTTCCTCACCCTTCCTCTTCCCAGAATTCTCCTTGTCTGCTTATCCCACCTATANTTCCTGCCTGACTACTGGCCAATCAGCATTTTATTTATCAACGAATCAGAGCAACACATATTCACAGCATACAGAAAGACATCCCCATCATTTAGATAATACTAATTAACGAGGCAATCCCATGTAGATTAGCTAGCAATCAAGAGAGGTTTATTTCTGGGGTAACTTACAGAGTGATTGAGGGGTTCAGATACAGGAACCGGGAGAGAGGAGACGCAATCCAGCGGAGAACTCTGGCTTGGCATCCAGTCTGGCATCCAAGACCGGGAGTGATCCAGAAACAGAAGGAGAAAGGGCAAGCACATAGGCACCTCGAGTCTTAAGGGGCTCCTCCTGAGCCACACCCCAGAGGGAGCTCCTAGGCAGGTGTGGCAATTACCTATTGCCACTGTAGGGGCAGTATTTCAAGGTCAAAGCAGGAATAGCTATCCACTACACTAGTAACTGGGATTAAAGGTGTGTGTCACCATGCCTGGATGTTTCCAGTGTGGCCTTGAACTCACAGAGATTTGGATGGATCTCTGCCTCTCAAATGATAGGATTAAAGGTGTGTGTGCCACCATTTTCTGGCCTCTATGTCTATCTAGTGGCTGTTCTGNTCTCTGACCCCAGATAAGTTTATTAGGGTGCACAATATATTGGGAGACACAATATCACCACATTCTTATTTCCTATTTATCTTCTGTTATTTATTACTTTATTTTTCTTNTCATGTGGGTTTATAAGGCACTTTTTGGTTCTAAATTATACCTCCTTTACTGTCCTTTTAGCTATAACTCTGTTTCTGGTTTATAATTACTCTGAAATATATATATATGTATATATATATGTGTGTGTGTGTGTATAGGTATGTATATTACTCTGAATATATGTTATATTACATATATTGTTATTATAATATATTAATACTATATATATATTCAGAGTATGTGTGTGTGTATCACCCTACCATTAATTAACTTCATATTACACATACAAAAAAAAGGTAAAATTCTGTTTACCATGCTCTGTACTACTGCTTTTTATTTTACTTCTACATAGTTTTAAATCCCAATATATTATCACCAGCTTTACTTTAACAAGCTAATTAGCTTTAAAGAATATAGAACAACATTTTCAATTTCACGTCATTGTTTTTCTTTGCTTGTTAAAACCTAGATTTCCATGTGATGTCATTTTCCTTTTGGCATGAAATCTTCCTTTAGCATTTCTTAAAGTGTTGGAACATTATCAATAAATTCTCTCAGCTGTCATTTAACTGAAAATGTTTTACATCACCTTAATTTTTGTTGGAGACCATCTCCGGACAATTTTACCCTAAACTTCGAATAACNTTCTTGTTCCTTTTAAGTTTTACAGCACGGATGTTATAAATCTTACAAAGACAGTTTTCCTGGCAAACCTTGTGAAACAGGAGGTCTCCGGGATGTGCGACT
>LZPO01044487.1:123665-141170 GCA_001675575.1 Neotoma lepida | reverse complement strand
ACCTCTTTCCTTCATCTTTCCGACAGTCTGGCTCCCACTGCCTATGCAGGCTGCCTTTCCCATGCTCACACGTGGCTTGGAGCTGATTTTGACTTTAACTCAGATACTAGTCNTGGGTTCTTTCTGAGCTGATCACTGCAGAAACCCCTTCCAGTCGTGGCACAGCTGGATAGCACCTGGCCCTAAGAAAAGGTGAAGATTTAATCTATAAATGAAATTGTGCAAAGTGNCTCCACCCATGTTGTCATAGGACTGTAATCAGAAAACTATTTTGTGGGAAAAAAATGAAAATTTTTCTTAACCTTCCTCCTCTGAATATTCGTTNTGACTCTTCTTTCACTTGAGAGCGCCATAATGATTACCATGAGAAATTGCTGCCTAGGAAGGGACCCCAAGGAGGACACGTGGTATTTGTGAAGGTTAGATATACTCAATACTTCTGGGCCTAGCAGCCTGGAGCCCACCTCTAACCCTCNGCTAAATGGTACTTTGGTTATTTTTAATTAGAATAAAATGAACATTTTCAAAACCCTTGGTGACAAAGACTGGCCAAAGGGCTTTACATGTCTTTTAATTCTGTCAAACACAAGATGTAAGAAATAGCTTGCTACAAAATTTCATCTATCCAACTATTTCCCTAAATTGCAAGAATATTCCCTGATCGAAAAAGCCTTGACCTCAGCTATGACATTTCTCCTCTAGCAACTGAAGCCAAGGAGTTGCCTCCAACTTACAACTCAGTCCCCAGAGTCTCAGGAAACTGGACCACAAGAAAGGAGGGCTTGAATATCATGACCTTTTGTATAGTGTCTACTGAGCAAAACTTGTGGGTTCAAGACAAACTCCAGCTACAACCTCCTTTTGNGTTATCTGAGACTCAGAGGAACNAAGGTCTGTATAATTCATTTTNTGCTATAGGGTAGGGCAAAATTTGAAAAAAAAATCCTTTCTATATAAACAACACACATCAAAAGATAAAACAAGGTTTCTTAACAAAGTCACTCTAAATAGAGAAAGAAGGTGCTGTGTCTCCTGACACCCACCCCAGAATGACATAACAAACGTTCACTCTAAATTAGAGAAAGGAGGTGCTGTGTCTCCCCACACCCACCCCAGAACAACATAACAAACCTTCCAAGACAGGGTACAGTAGTCTCCTATCTTATTTGAAAATAGGGAGTCTTACTTAAATTATGGACCCCATTTGTTCTCATAAGGAAGAAAGGCCATTACTTGGCTGCCTTAAGGGTTCCAGTTTCCATCCAGGAACTCAACAACCACCAAAAACTCATATAATACCTACAACAGCCCTTGGCAACTACAAGCACCAACTGCCATTTCAATACCACCAGACATCATGTTTTAGGCAAAAAATCTCCTGCTTCCAATGTGTTTGGCAATNAACAGCAAGCAATGGTATATTCCAAAAATAATTGGATGTTTGTTCATCAGTAATAAAGGAATAAAGTCCCAAACCCATTTNACTGAAATAGAAACNCTCTACTTCTCCATCTTACACTCAGTGCAATTTCTCACTGACCAACATATCCTACTCACTAGTACAAAAACATGAGCAAAGTCCCTGACTTCTCAGGCAGCATGCTCCAATGTCCTAGCAACATTGCTGAAAACCCTATTGTCTAGAAAGCCTAGTGCCTGACAAAATGGAATAATCCACCTCACCTGTCCCCCACTGCTTGCAGTTGAAAACTCTGACACAAACATAAACTGCTCATAGACTAACAAGTAAACAATTATAGATAGATTAGGGAGACAACAGAGCAATCCATTTCAAGAGGTGAGCTTCCTNGATGTTCTTCTTTTGTCTTCTGACTTTGACCCAATAGCAGTCCTGCTGAAGAACTGTGTCCTTGACCAGGACCTTAAATACTGAGGGGAAATTGAGTCAAGAACCTGTAGGAAAGATCCCTGGGTGCTAAAAAGTATGGATACCTTAGAAAGGGGGAAGCAGGAGAAAGGGGTGCCCTCATCCTGCCTCAGGTTCCAATATCAGGTTCCAATATCTGCCCTCAGCTGAGCATGTGCAGCAGAGCTGCGTGAAGACTGAGGAATCCAGGTTACAATGCCATCCATTGCTCTGTCCAGAAGTGCTACATTACATGAAACTGGCCCAAAGAGGCAAAGCAAAGGCTTTGAAAGCTCTTTCATTGCAACAGCTATCAGCAAATGACAAGAGAAAACTTTGAGCCTAATTAGGTTGATTACCTGCCAATAGAATAAATAAACATTCTCCAGGGAACATTAGGAGACCAAAAGATTTATAATGCAATGCTCAAAATGTCTAAAATACAATTTAAAAGAACTTGATATTCAAAGGGTCAGGACAGTGTGATNACCTGTCAAGGGAAACACATTCGACAGATGCAAACTCTGAGATGATCCAGACCACAGCTTCAGCAAAGACTTCAAGAGCTATTACAAACACTCNCCACNGGGCAAAGGCCTCTTTAAAAGGGAGGTGCAGACATTCCTAGCTGATGTATTACAAATACTCTTAAACTGGAGAATCTTGAGAACAGGAAAAAGGTAGAAGATGAAGATGAAGAAGAGGAAGAAGAGGAGGAGGAGGAAGAAGAAGGTGAATGTGTAGAAAATTCACTGAATGAGCCTTATAACATGAAATGACAGAGTGAAAACTAAAGAAACCTGAAAATAAATCAACAAGAATTATCTGATACAAACAGCCAAGAAAAATAAGGGTTTTAACAATGGGAACAACTTAGGAAACCTTCAGCACAAAGGCAAATCATCTAACATTGTGACACTGCACACCAGAATCACAGTGAAGGAGACCATTGCACAAAAACGATTTTTTAGAAACAATGAGAAAAAAAAACCTTCTTAAATTCTGTGAAGGATGTGAGAATAAACCTTTATGAGTGACACAGAAGTGACAGATATTTATGTTCCAGGTATCACTCACTAAAGGAGGGCCTCTGCTGAGAAGTTCTTCAGAGTCCACACAAAATACAAACCATCTTAGAACATGTACAAAGTGGGCAGGGTGGCAGGGATGTAGTTAAACACGGGCTCAGAAACATGGCCCTCCCCTCACTAAGGCTATTAGCCACTGCTGTTGCCAAGTGCCTAGCTTGCCAACAGTAGAACGCGGCCATGAACCTTGGAATAGCATGATTCCCCAGGAAGCCAACCACTTACTAACAAATGCCATTATAATACATCCACTTCATCATGGAAGGGGAAAGAACATGTCCTCATTAGACTAGGAATATACTCTGGAAGGGAATTTGTCTTCTCTCTATTTTTCTTAAACTGCTGTCAACAGAATTGCAAATGCCTCACCATCATCATAATACCCTACACTATTTCTGAACAAGGACTTATTTACGTGAAGAGCAGCAATAGGCTCATGTCCATGCTATTGCATGTCCTGTCCATGTAAAAGAGAATGACAGACTGGACTGCTGAAGACTCTGTTCCAGAAACAGATAGGAGACAATACCATGAAAGGACAGGGTTCTTTCACAAGATGCAAAACAATGTTTGTAATATTGACCAGATGGTGCCAGAATAATATGGATTCAGGAATCCAAAATTGGAAGTGACAGTGACTCTTTTCAATGTTGTATCTAAAANACACTTAAANCCTGTCTCAATGACTTTAAATTCTGAGGANCTAGAGATCTTTGTTGTTCAGAACACACAAACACTTCCAGTATTGATTAATGTGGTTCTATTGAACTAAAGGTTGAGACAAATAGCATTGGTCATCTGGCTTCCTCAGATCAATAGGCAAAAAAGGAAATGAAACTGTACTGNCTACAATAAGTGATCCCAACTAATCTGGGGAAAACTAGTCTCTCACACTCAGTTGAAGTGAATAGGATTATGTCAAAAACATAGATGGTTTCTTTGAGCCATCCCTTAGTACTTCCATGCTCAAAATTAGAAAATAATAGAAGGTAGGCAGGATGCCAGATGCCTGTGATGACAGCACTTCGGAGACTGATTCAGGAGAACCACAAGTTCAAGGCCAGTCTGAGCTACATAAACAGGATCCTGTCTCAAAAACAAAACAAAAGGTCCAGGAAGATAGCTGAGCATGTCAAGGCACCAATCCTGATGACCAGAGTTTGGACCCCAAGATCCACATGGCAGAAAGAGAGAATCGAGTTCCACAATTTATCCTCTGACCTCTACACANGCATCANNGCACAAGCATACATACACATACACACTCAATAAATCAATGTAATTTTTAAAAGAAAATTTTAAATTAATGGGATACTGTAATAGATACTCACATCCCCAANCCCATCACCATAAAACACAAGGCATAACCACNGAAAATTCAAGACCTTCAGTAATGAAGTCACGCCACCGAAAAACGTATCAGCCAAGGTTTTTTAAGGGAAAATGAAACACATATGGTAGTAGAAGGACTCAAGTACNNTACTCACGTCATGTCCATCATAGACACAGGGGCTGAAAGAGCTGTGCANGCTTTCTCCTTGCTTACTACATACTACACAATATGTGTGAGTACCAGTATGTGTGTGAGTGTGTTCCGTGTGCCTTCCCCTCATCATTTTCACAAGTGTGAATGGAGACAGTTGGTTTTGCAATTTAATTTTAAGATAATAGATGACTGTGATTGGATCAGTGAGAGGGATGCAGGAACTATCTTTCAATGTTTGTTGGAGCTTTGTATCTCCTCTTGTGTTGGGTAGACAGTGNAAAATGTTTAGTATATGAAAATTATATTCAAAAACACATTGAGAAGGTCTTANACAAGGATCTAGTTGGTTCCATACNATCAGTGCAAGGANGGTTCAACATACATAAGTCAATAAATGTAACGCGGTACACAACAGACTTAAAGACAGAATTCACATGATCANCTCAATNGAGGATAAAGTAAAGGCCTTTGATGGAATTCAACATCCCTTCATGATCAAATCTCTGAAGAAACTAGAACTGGAAGAAACATGCCTCAGTGTAATAAAAGCAATATATGACAAATCTATAGCAAACATTATATTAATGCAGAAAAACAAAGCATTTCTCCTAAAATCCAGAGTGAGATGATGATTACCACTGTCTCTCCACTCTTGTTCAAAATAGTGCCCAAAGTCTTAGCAAGAGCAATAAGACAGAGGAAGAAATAAAGGGGATACAAATAAGAAAGGAGTCAATTGCTGTTCCTATTTGCAGATTACTTGATCTTATACTTAATGTGCACTGACTACACCACCAGAAAACTCTTAGATCTATTGTTTACTCAGTGAAGTAGTAGGACACGGAGTCAACATACAAAAATGAGGGCTTGGGGCTGGGCAGACAGCTCACTGGGTAAANCACTTACCGTGCAACTGTGAGGACCAGAGTTGAGATTTCCAGAACCCACATAAAAGCTGGGCAGGCATGCATGGTGGGCACCTGTAATCCCAGCATTCAGGAGGTAGAGACAGGGGATCTCTGGGGCAAACTAGCTAGCCAGACTAGCTGGAATCTGTGAGCTCCATGTTTAACAGAGACCTGGCCTCAAAAAAGTGATTAAGAAAGATACCTAACATCAACCTCAAGCCTACACACACACACACACACACACACACACACACGCACGCACACCATATCTACATACGTATACTTGCCAAATAATATTAGGGCTGGATTTGATGATATATGCCTGTAATTCAGCATTTAGGATGTAAAGGCAGGAGATCAGGAGCTCAAGGTCATCCTCAGATCAAGGTCATCCTCAAGGTCACCCTCAGCTCAAGGTCATCCTCAGCTACATAGGAGTTTGAAGAAACAAACTGAAGAAGGCATCAGAAGACAGAAGAAGCTCCCATGTTCATGGATTGTCAGAATTAATATTATAAAAATTACTACATTATTGAAAATATCTACAGGTTCAATACAATCACCATCAAAATTCCAATGTTATTCTTTACAGGGCTAGGAAAAANCACTTCTAAAGATAAAAGGGACACAAAGACCCTGAACAGCCTAAGCNATCTTGAGCATTTCTGGAGATACCATACCTTATCTCAAACTATACCACCACCTACACTAACGAAACAAGTGTGTTACACTATCACAGACACATAGGCCAATGGAACAGGATAGAAGACCCAGCAGTAAAGCCATACAGCTATGACACCTAACTTTTTTAAGTGAAAAAAAAAAACGGACATTGGAGAAAAGATAGTCTGCGTNGACAGTGCTTGAAAAGCNGNGTACCCANACAGAAAAAGAATGAAACTAGTCCGTATTTCTCACCNCACAGAGAAATCTATTCAGAATGGATGTAACATCATGATCTAATGTGAGATCTAAAACCCTGAAGCCACTAGAGGAAAACATGGGCAAAACATTTCAGGATCTAGGCATTGGCAAGGACTTCCCAAAAAGAACTCCAATAACACAGCACATAATCCCAAAAGCTGACAAGTGGGATTGCAGGAAATTGAAAAGCTTCTGTGTAGCNAACAAAACATCAACAAAGAGGAGACAACCTACAGAACTGGAGGAAAAAATGCCAGCTACTCATGTAACAAGGAATTGGTATTTAGAATCTATACAGAATTCCAAAAATTAAACATCAAAAAAGCAAACTATCCATTCAACAAATGGGCTACTGAGTTGAATAGACAGTTCTCGAAGGAAAAAAAATGGTCAAAAATATCTGGGAAAAGTGTTCACACCCATCATGGAAACATATATGAAAACTGCTTGGAGATCCAGCTGACTCCAGTCAGAATTAGTCAGAATGGCTAATAATGAACGGCAAAGGTGCTGGTGAGAATGAGAAGAAAGAGAGACCCTCACACACGGCTGCTAAAGTAAACTTGTGTACCCACTATGGAAATGGATGTTCTCAAAAAACTGAAAACTAAAACCAGAACTCCCATAGGACCCAGANATACCACTTCTGGGTACATGCCCCAAAGTGTCTGCATCAGCATACCACAGGCATATTTCCACATCCATGCTTATTGCCTCACTATTCACAATAACTGAGATCTGGAACCTGCCTGGCTAGATGGCTATCTAAAGATGAACAGATCATGAAAAAGGGGCCAGACAGACAGTGGAATTTTATTCACCTGTAAGAGGAATGGAATTATGACAGTCACAGAAGTGGATGAACCTGGAGACCATTATGTGAGCAAAATAAGCAGGACTCAGAAGCATGAATATCACATTTCCTTTCATAATCAAAATCTAGCTTAAATTTAGATAGATAGATGATAGACAGGTTGATAGATATATGGATAGATAATGAAAATAGAAGTGAGGCTAAGGCAGGGGGCATTGTAAAGGGAGGGGAAAGGAGAAACAAGAGAAAATAATGGAACGAGTATGTGTGTGTGTGTGTGTGTGTGTGTGTGTGTGTGTGTAGGTATGCATGTGTGTGTATGGTATGTGCATATATGTATGCAAATGTGTTTGGTATATGTGCATATGTGTGTATGTGCATGTGTGTGCGGTGTGTGCGTGTATGCATGTATATGTGTAGTGGGCAACAGTTCCAGGTTTGACCTGGAAGCACAACCCCTACTGAGGCTTCTGGTAACTTCCACACCTACCTAGGACCTCCNCCTGGGGCAGGCNGAGAAGGGAGCCTTTAAGACCGGAGATCTGTNCATGCCAGCCCTCTTGGTTCCTGGATCCTGGACACTGGGTNGTAGACCGGATGGAGTTCTCCAGAGAACACTGCTNGACTGCACCTCACCTCTCCTAGACCCTGTGACCAANCCCTTTACTTGCTGTAAGTTGCCCTAAATAAACCTTCTGTTACTGTTAACTANGTGGAGTTGCCTTAATAATTTCCCCCTTTATCTGGCGNCCAATGTGGCGAACTCCCAATGCTTCCACCCTCATCCCCCTCTGTGGNTGCTGTGGCACAGTGTCCANGCTTCTGTTTCCCTTCTCCCCTGTCCTTTTTAAAATNCCNTCCCCATTAAGGGACCCAGCACTTAACCACTGGGTCTTGCTCCTTCCCTTCCTCCTCTCTCCCCAGCTCACAGGTACGTNCACCCACCTGCTGGGTCTCTGGCCTGGAGCAGGCTTAGCCCTGAGGCAGGCTTAGCCTAAAAACAAGAGAAAATAATGGAATGAGTGTGTGTGTATGTGTGTGTGGGGGGGGGTATGCATGTGTGTGTATGGTGTGTGCATATATGTATGCATATGTGTTTGGTATATGTGCATATGTGTGTATGTGCATGTGTGTGCGGTGTGTGCATGTATGTATGTATATGTGTGTGTGATATGAAAACAGAAGAGGTAAATACTTTGGGAGAGGTAAGGGGTAAGGAGTACAGGAGATGGATTGAATAAGAATAAAGCATAACAACATAATTATGAAGCATAATAAACCCCATTTCTTTGTACACTAACCTAAATCGAAAAATAAGTATTTGAAAATACATGATTTTTATGAAAATACAAAAGAAAATCAATGTACAAAATGTACAATGTCTTTTTTTAACAAATGGTATCTGTAAATGTGGACATCCCCACAAAAACAAATAAAAGCCTTGAGACCTAAAGTTCATAATTTATATAAAATTAATTTAAAATATTGTTTTGATATCAAATGCAAATCATAAAACTATCAAATCTTTTTTAAAACATTCCTACATTTAACAGCACAGGTCATAATCTAGACAGAAAATATCTACATATTGNACTTCATCAAAATTAAAATTTTCCGTGACTGAGAAGAGAAGAAAAAGTAAGCTNCAGTCTGAAACAAAAACCAGAAAACCATAAATTCAGCTGATGACCAACACCTCAAAACACAGACAGAACACTCAAACACAACAGTAAAAATTATCCAAAGAGAATGTAGGCAGAATAAATAAAAGTATATTTAAGTGGCTATGAAAGAGATAAAATATGCATTTGAAAAGATACTCAAAATCATTAGTAACTAGAGAAATGCAAATTAAAACCAAAATGGACACCACTACATTCCCATTTCAGGGGTTAAATNTGTAAAAATAGTGACACCACCAAAGTGTAAAGGATGGAGAGGAAGAGGATCAGTCAGACATTCCTGGGAGGAAGGGAATAAACTGATAAGGTGGGAAGTAGCTTTGAAGACATTGGCAGAGGAGACAACTTCTGAATAGAACACCAGGAGCATAGATACTAAGATCGACAATCAATAAATGGGACCTCATGAAACTGAAAAGGTTCTGTAAGGCAAAGGACACTGTCAAAAAGACAAAACAGCAGCCTACAGAATGGGAAAAGATCTTCACCAACCCCACATCTGACAGAGGACTGATCTCNAAAATATATAAAGAACTCAAGAAACTAGACATCAAAATACCAAATAATCCAATTTAAAAATAGGCTACAGAGCTAAACAGAGAATTCTCAACAGAAGAAACTCAAATGACTGAGAAACACTTAAAGAATTGTTCAACATCCTTTAGTCATCAGGGAAATGCAAATCAAAATGTCTGAGATTCCATCTTACACCTATCAGAATGGCTAAGATCAAAAACACAAATGACAGCTTATGCTGGAGAGGATGTAGAGCAAGGGAANACTCATCCATTGCTGGTGGAGTGCAAACTTGTACAGCCACTTTGGAAATGAATATGGTGGTGTCCCAGAAAATTGAGAATCAATCTACCTCAAGACCCAGCTATACCAGTCTTGGGCNTATACCCAAAGGATGCTCAATCACACCGCAAGGACACTTGCTCAACTATGTTCAGAGCAGATTTATTCATAATGGCCAGAATGTGGAAACAACCTAGATGCCCCTCAACTGAAGAATGGATAAAGAAAATGTGGTACATTTACAAAATGGAGTATTATTCAGCAGAGAAAAACAATGACATCAGGAAATTTGAAAGTAAATGGATGGAACCAGAAAAAAATCATCCTGAGTGAGGTAACCCAGACACAGAAAGACAAACATGGTATGTACTCACGCATAAGTGGATATTAGCTGTAAAATAATGCTACAATCCACAGTTCCAGAAAGGCTAGGTAACAAGGAGGGCCCAAAAGGGGATGCATGGATTTCCCTGGGAAGGGGAAATAGAAGAGATCTCCTGGGTGGACTGGGGGCAGGTGGGGATGGGAACATGAGGGATCAGGTTAGGGTGTGGGTGGAGGGGGAGAGCATTGAAAGAGATGACTGGAAGGGGGACATTTTGGGGTCAGGTAGAAACCTTATGCAAGGGAAACTCCCACGAATCTACAAGGATGACCCCAGCTAAGACTCCCAGCAATAGTGGATACATAGCTTAAACTGGCCATCTCCTGTGACCAGATTGGTGACTACCCCAATTGTCATCAGAAAGCCTTCATCCAGTAACTCATGGAAACAGATGCAGAGATCCACAGCCAAACATTAGGCTNATTCCCCAAACATTAGGGGAATCCTGTTGAAGAGAGGAAAGGATTGTAGGAGCCAGAGGGGTCAAGGACATCACAAGAAAACCCACAGAAACAACTAGTCTGGTTCATAGGAGCTCACAGAATCTGAACAGACAACCAGGGAGCCTGCATGGGACCTACATATGTGTGACAGTTGTGTCTCTTGGTCTACTTGTGGGANTCCTAACAATGGGAGAAGGGGCTGTCCCTAATGCTTTGGCTGGCTCTTGGGAACCTATTCCTCATACTGGGTTGCTTTGCCCAACCTTAATACAAAGGCAGGTGCTTAGTCTTACTGCAACTTGATATGCCATGCTTTGTTGATACCCATGGGAGGCCTGTCCCTTTCTGAACAGAAACAGAAGGGGGTGGATTAATGGGGTGCAGAAGGGAGGTAGGGGAAGAGATGGGAGGAGAGGAGGGAGGAGGAAATGGTCAGGTTATAAAATAAAGTAAATTTTTTTAAAATGTAAATGCATNCTTTAAACAAAAAAGTAAATGAGAAATAAAGATCGGCTCATAAAAGGAAAAGCTGAAAGAGGTGTTCCTTGAAAGAAACTTTAGGAGCTTTTCAGAGAACAGGAAACTATGTACATCAGGATGTTGTGCCTATATGAAGTATAGCAGAAGGAATAGGTGGAAGTAAAAACTTTCATTTTTTTCTTTTTTAATTTTTTTTATTTAAAAGGGTTTTTTTTCCATTTTACATACCAACCGAAGTTCCCATTTCCTCCCCTCCTCCTGCTCACCCCCCATCCACTCCTCAGAGAGGGTAAAGCCTGCTGGGGAATCAACAAAGTCTGGCACATCAAGTTGAGGCAGGACCAAGCCCCTCCGCCCTGGATCAAGGCTGAGCAAGGTATCCCTGCATAGGGAATGGCCTCCAAAAAGCCANTTCATGCACTAGGGATAAATCCTGGTTCCACTCCCAGTGGTCCCACAAACTGCCTAAGCCATACAACTGTCACCCACATTCAGAGAGCCTGGTTCGGTTCCATGCAGGTTCCCCAGCTGTCACAGAGTCAGTGAGCTCCCATTAGCGTGGGTCAGCTGTCTCTGCAGATTTCCCCATCATGATCTTGACCCTTTTGCTCATATAATCCCTCCTCCCTCTCCGGGAACTCCACCTGGTGCTTAGCTGTGGTCTCTGCATCTGCTTCCATCACTTACTGGATGAAGGTTCTATGATGACAATTAGGGTAGTCACGGATCTGATTACAGGGGAAGACCAGTTCAGGGACCCTCTCCACTATTGATTNGAGTCTTAGCTGGGGTCATCTTTGTGGGTTCCTGGGAATTTCCCTGGCACCAGGTTTCACCCTAACCCCATAATGGCTCCCTCTATCAAGATATCTCTTTCCTTGCTCTCCCTCTCTGTCCCTCCCATAACTTGACCATCCTATTCCCTCATGTTCTCTTGCCATCTCCCCTTACCTCCCTACCTCACCATGTTCCCAATTTGCTCAGGAGATTTTATCTATTTCCCCTTCTTGGGGAGATCCATGCATGTCCCTCTTAGGGTCCTCTTTGTTACTTAGCTTCTCTGGGGTTGTGGATTGTAGCCTGGTTATCCTTTGCTTTACATCTAATANCCACTTATGAGTGAGTACATACTGTGTTTGTCATTCTGGGTCTGGGTTACCTCACTCAGGATGGTTTTTTTCTATTTCCATCCATTTGCCTGCAAATTTCATGATGTCATTGTTTTTTACAGTGAGTAATGCTCCATTGTGTAAATGTACCACATTTTTGTAATAATCAGAATCTGGAAACAAACTAGATGCCCCTCAACCAAAGAATGGATAAAGAAAATGTGGTACATTCTTTATTCTGAATTGATATAATACATAACACTTTTGCCAAATGATGAAAGCAAATGTGTGTTTTATGATATATTCCTAGACACACTTACTATATATGTAGTGGTNTGAATGAGATGCCTCCCTCTAAGTTTTGGGCATTTGAATACTTGGACCCCAGGGCAATGCAGGAGAGCTCACCCTGGTAGTGAGGACAAGGGAGAGCTGGCAGACTGACCAACCCTGTAGCTACCCAGGCCCAGAACCAAGGTTATAAGTTGGTCCACTCCAACATCCACCACATCTTTGACCCAAAGCTGTAGGATCTCTATTACACAGGGCAACAGCAGGGTAACCAAGAGGAGTTCCAGTGAGGGCGCAGCATCGACAATGTAGCAGCAGCCAGAGGCCTCAAATCAGACCAATGANTCTTTACAATGAACACTTGCAAGTAAAGATATATGNACAAAAGTGTTNACTGCATNACNNACTGTATTACACTACAGTTTCCATTATGAGATTCTTTTCCTTTTTGTTTTTTGTTTGTTTGCTTTGTTTTGTTTTTCTTTTTTNTCTTCTTTATTTTCTTTTAAATTTTATTTTATTTTATTTGGGGGGAGGTTGCAAGGGCAGAGAGTAGATACGAAGGGATGGGAAAATGGATGGGATGGAGATGCATGATGTGAAAGACACAAAGAATAAATAAAAAGAAAGCTAAAAAAAAGAAACTGAGAGCTCTCAGCTTCCTACTCCTGTCATCATGCCTGAGACTTGCTGCTGTGCCCTGCTGCTGTGCCTCCCTGCCATGATGGACTCTTACCCTCTGGAACCATAAGCCTAAATCCTCTTTCTTCTATGAGTTGCTTTTGGTCATGGTGTTTTATCACAGCAACAGAAAGTAATGAATATGGATACTGAACCAGTGTATTACTAATCACTTTGAACATCAGTCATGTTTGGGGTTTTGTATGTTTTTCAGGTATATAGATCAAACTTAGAGCCATACAAGTACCTACTGAGCTACAGTCCCAACTCAACATTTTAAATNCACCAATTAAAAGATAAAAATTAAATTCAAAAATTTTAAGAACAAGACCGAATTATATGTTGTTTACTTTCAAGAGATGTGCAGCCTAATCTCAGATCAGCATATGAATGCCTGTCCTACGGGTCTTCTCTTGGCAAGACCATTGGAGACAGATTCTCACTCGGCAAAAACTAGTGAACATAGGGCAGTGCAGGACTCTGCTGAACTCATGCAGCTTGCAGGCTCTTTTCTNTCTCATTATGTTGTTGATTCTTTGGGTAGTTTTTAGTTTCACTTTGTCAGTCACGCATGCAACAGCTATAATTTTCCCTGGGAATTCTGTTCTTTCTTGAATGTTTTCTCCTAAGCTAATGTTTCTCAAATTTCTTGTCTGGAATTACTAACTGCAACTCCTAATCCTGAGAACTTTCCTGACTCAATAGAGGCAGTTAAAATTAATAGGTNTTGCTTTCATAATTGTTCTAAGGAAAAGGTAGATAGAACCACCTTGTGGAGAAAGAAACTCATAGAACTGTAGTGGCAGGAAAGTAATAGGTACATATGAGAACATCTCACCGTTCCAGGAAGGAGAATAAGGTAATTCATACACAGAAAAGGGATACATGTGGTGCCAACTGTTGAGACTAAGTTCTCTGGACACCAAGCACATAGAATCGATGATAGTATCTGGTATGTTCCAAGAGCAAAAACTGCAATGCAAAATGTGAACTGGATAGATTCATCTTTACCATACACAGGAGTTTATATTGGTGGAAGAAGTATGGTATAGTGAGATGGGAAAGAGTGCCTTGTCAAAGTCCACCTTTTACAGAGAGATTGAGACATGGGACTCTCTTGTAGGCCAGGGAACTGTATAAAAGGATATCTTACAGACATGAAAGAATTGTCTGGGTTTGAATATTGCTGTCCTTAATTTTTTTTAAACTTTGTAACCACAAGAAGCTGACATAAGTGCTGCAAGAGCAGGATGTGTCTGGCTTGATCTTTAGTTAAACCTGCAAAAATGCTGAACTCTATGTCTAGAACAAGGTTATGCAGTGGGTGGGAAAGTATATTTGTGGAAGCATAAAGGGGAACAATGGGGGCTTTTATGATGATTGTGATGTGTTTCTTAAAAGTCAAAAATAGAAGCTAATAAAAAACTCTTCATGTAGGCCTGATAGAAAAACTGTGTTTAAGTATTAATAAAGACGGCTTGAGCTACTCGGGGCCACTTGTGTGCAATCCACCTGGTGGTCAGAATCTTCCTTGCACTGACTCCCTTCTCCATCTTAGGACCTGAGCCTGAGCCGAGGCAGGATCCCAGCAGTCTACCACAAACCCATATTAAGGAACCCATATAAAGACACATATATAGTAAAAATAAATGTCTAGGGCTGACAAGATGGCTCAGTGAGTAAAGTTGCTTGCCACCAAGATTAATGACCTGAGTTCAATCCCTGGGACCCACATTGTAGAAAGACAGAAAGAACCCACTCCTAAAAGTTGTCTTCTGACCCCCACCTACGTGATATGTCATGTGTGCACCTGGCCACATACNNACACCATGAATGAATNAATGAATGAAGTTAAGTAGATGGCTGAAGGAAAAATCTTACCACACTAAGTCTAAAGAAAGCGGGAATGGGAACATTAATTTCAGACATGGCTGACTTCACCTCCAGGAAGGTTATCAGGGGATCACATAATGGCAGAGGGNTTAATTCTCCAAGACATGACAATCTTNAACAAAATGACCTTAAAAAGCATAAAAATACTAGATGAAGAAAACAAACAAAAGTGCAAGAGAGACTGATGAACCCCCCTTCTCCCTGTAGCTCAGATTCATAAAGGTCAGATCCAGGGAACAGAAAATCAGTAAGGACAGAGTTGAACACAACACCATCAGTTGCTTAGTTCTAATGGCCATCTAACCCACCTCATGTACAACAGCAGACCGTGCAGTCTTCTAGGTTCACACTGGATCGTCATGAGACAGATCACATTAGAGTGACAAGATAGGCCAGACTGGAACATCGGTAAAATGTCTGATAAAAGACTATAACTCAAAATACAGAGTGAACTATTAAAATACAACAATTTGCAACCAAACAATCTAGTTAAAGAATGAGCTGGAGGAGACCTTAACAAGCACAGCCCCTAAAAAGATACATCNATTATTTCGATANGGAAATAAGCATGAGGCAAGAGTCACGTGTGTCACCACAAAAGTGCAAATTAATGCTATGAGAAACCTGTTGGTACCTACCAACCTTGTCAAGTCTGGAAACAAAAAAAAAATGCTGCTCAGGACACCAGGCAACANGGGCCCTCGTTCCTTCCTGAGGGAGAAGCAAGTTGGCACAACTGTTCTAGGAGAGGGCTTGGCTCCAACAAAAGTTAATGAGNAGTATGTGGTCCAAAATCAAGCTTGTTGCCATTTACCCAGATGAATTACAAGTTCGTGACCCCGCAAAAGCCTGCACATGGGTGTTTAGGGCAGCCCTGTGTATGAAGGTCACAAGTTGGAAGCAACCAAGACATCCCTCTGTAGTGAGTGAACATGCAAACCCAAGTGCTTCCCAGCCCTGGAATATTATCCTTCGCTGAGCGTAAATGATCAAACCATACAAAGATATGAAGGAACTTTAAAGTCATATTTCTAAGTGAAAGAATATCATGTGAGATGGTTACATATGTATAATTCCAACTACATGGCATTCTGGAAAATGCAAATCACAGAGACAACAAAAAGATCGTGGCAGTCAGGGGCCTGGGGGATGGAGAGAAACAGGCAGAGCGCTGAGGATTGTGGAGGCTGCAAAACTACTCTGCATGGTACTGTAACGGTGGATACATGTCATTGCACATTTGTCCAGACCCGCAGAGCATAAAACACTAGGGAATCCTGACGTAAGTGAGAGAAGTTAGTGATAAGAACCTGGTATCTCAGTGTGGGTTCATTAATTATAACAAACATCCCCCTCTAGTGGAAGATGTTGGTAATGCATTAGGTAGGCAGAGTACATAAGGAAAATTCTTACCTCCACTCAATTTAGCAATGAAGGCTAGGGTTAGAGAGATGGCTGAGCAGCTAGGGGGGCTTATTACACAACCATGGGGGTCAGAGTCCCGATCCCAGCACCCACATAACAAACACATCAGGCATCCCTTCAAATGCCTATCACCTCTAACCTGAGTTTCCAGAGAGCCAGAGACAGGATTGCCAAGGCTTGAAGGCTTCCATCCTAGATCAGAAAATCCAAGTCCAGGTGGACCTTGCCTCCAAGGGAGAGGTGGAGAGTAAATGAATGTGCATGCACTCACACAGACACACATACAAACACACACAAATAAATAAAGCAAACTTTTTTAAGTAGTCCAGTTTTTAAAGAGGTGGTAGGTACGAGGGAAATGGGTGGGGCTAGCAAAGGGCACACGGGAAATTTCCTTCTTTGTGGTTTCTCTACCATTGTCGTTATCTTAGTTTTAATAATGTGCTGATTTTTCAAAATGTTATACACACAGTTTGCTGACTGTGTTATTTACAACTGCATGTGATTCTACATATATGTCAAAATTTTAATTTTAAAAAAGGAATGGGCTGCTACCACACAGAATGTGAATTAATCTCAAAATTGCTATGCAGGGTAAAAAGTAAACATTAAAAAATAAATACTGTATGACTGTATATAAAATATAACTAATATGAAAGTTTTAACTTAAGTTTTACTGAAAAAAAGAATANATTGAAGAAAAGAATAGATCAATGGCCCAGGGGTAATAGGGGCTGAAATATAACCAAGAAAGTGATGAAAATAGTTTTTGTCTTGACTGTGCAATGACTTCACAGATTTCAATAATTAAGAAAACTCATTGACGCATACACTTCAAATGTGTGNCTTACCTTATATAAATTACCTCTCAATAAAGTTAGTAAGAGAAAAAAAGAAGTGACTCATCCAGAAACCAAACAGTTAATGTGGCATCATTAACTATGAAGGCTGTGGCCCTGATGATCCAGAAGGACTTGTGATTGACAGCCAGTGTTTTGAGGAAACTTTAAGTATCAATCTATTAATGAATCAACAAACATCATTTAATTCCTTTCACACACTAAATACACACATGGAGTATCCCAAAGATAACAACACAACACAGTCTATGACTATAACTCAGGGACAGAGACACAGGAGCAAAACGGGAGACACAGCCATGGAAAGATGCACTGATGAGAGGTGACAGCCATTCGAGAGACAGAAAAGGGCCCTGTTCCCACAGATCCAA
>LZPO01044487.1:53667-101589 GCA_001675575.1 Neotoma lepida | reverse complement strand
GGAGGAGAATGCAATGGACTATAAGGCATTCCAGCAAAAGTCATATATAAACAGAGAGAACGGAAAAAGTTGANTAGTTAATGAAANNGGNNTTNAAAAAAAGTGAACTAGCATAGTATATATAAAGGCTATNTGAGGTTAAAAGGCAAAAACACCTGAAGAAATTTACTAATAAATGAAGCACAATCATCAAAAACTGTTGCTCTGAGGGGAAANAAATTATACATAAACATGTCACCATGAATTTTTAAAAACAATAGNAANAGCTGGAGGGATGGCTGGGCAGTCAAGAGTGCTGGCNGCTCTTCCAATTGCCAATGGCTGGGTCCAATTGCCAGAACCACAAAGTGATCCACAGCCTTCTGTAATTTCAGTGTCAGGGATGCCAACGCCCCCTCTGGTCTCCTTGGGCACTGAATGCATGTGATGCACAGCTGTGTATGAAGGCAAAACACCCATAATGGTGAAAATAAAGTCTTTTTAAGCAGTAATAAAACAACAATGTCTTCAACAGAAAACCATAAAATAGAAATGCCTGAATTCAAGGAGGTTGTCCAAAAATAAAAAAAAAGAAGAAATGAAACATGAATAGCTAGCCAAACTCTAGAAACCAGAAAATAGTTCACAAAATGCAAAACATAAAGAAATGAAGACAATATTGGGCAGTATATAATNCAGATTGCATGTGGCAGAAAAGACAGAAAGAATACAAATAACAGAAGCAAGAAAACAGCCAAATGTAATTAAGTAAAGATATGATTAAGGGAGATTAGAGAGAAAATGAAAGCTGCACCAGTTAAAGGGGACGGAAGACAAACATGACTAGAGAATAAGCTGAAAGCATGAAACAGATTTGTTTTTCAGAGGAAGAAGAAAAGACCTGCTGCGTGTGGTGGGACACCCTTGTAACCCTAACACTGGGGACCATGAAGCAAAAGGATTCATGGGTTCAAGGCCATCCTGGTGACATACTGAATCCCTATCTCAAAGGATGGAGGAGAAGAAGGAAGAAGAGAAAGATGATGACAGTGATAATGACTCACTCATAAAAACATGTTTGCAGAAGAGAGCAGCATCTGGACCATCAGACTAACAAGAAGACCCTCCTCACCAATGTCATGGGCATCATCCAATCCGCTGAGGGCTGCATAGATCAAAGGAGATGAAGGAAGGGAGAATTCCCTGCCTGCTCCCATCAGAGCCCCAGGTTCCCGGAACTCTGGGACTTACGCTATGACTATGCAGGTTCCCAGGCCTTTGGCCTCCTGGCTCTCCAGCATGCTGAAAGGACAGTATGGGCCTTCTCAGTCTCCAGCACCATGTGAGCCCCTCCATAGTAACCCCCATCACCATCTCCAGCTATCCTATTTACCCTCCTCAGGAGAACCCTTATGCACCAGGCAAAAGTCACTCATTTTAACAGTGTTTTAATCAACCCAATGTAGCCAAACTATTTTACTTTTTCATACAAGTTTATATCATACTTTCAGCATATTTAAGTCAATAATTTTAACAAGTAAGCAATTAAAAACCCACTGAGATACTTCATATTCTTTTTTTTTCTTTTGTGTTCAGTCTCTTAAATCCTGCATGTACAGTTACAGCTTATCTCAATTCCTGCCAACCGTATTTCAGGGGCTCACCGCNGAACATGGTGTTNGAAAACTCTTGACTACAGTTGAGTTTCATTCAATAGAAATAGACAATAGGAACCCTGGATGGACTTTTTTCCCAGAGAAGTAAAAAGCACAAAAGGGCAATTTAAGAAGCATTTATCTATCCTTGGNGTAGGGACATAGCTGTTCTGCCTCAGTGGTCCAGGCAGCAGCTTTATTCGCTGCCTCGCTGGTATCTACAAAGGTCCTAATGAAGAGTTCTTGGTAATTTGATTGCATGAAATAACTAGCAAAGCACCAGGACAGAGAATTGCCTGGANCTGTAAAATGAGTTAAAGAAGAGTCAAGANGAATATGANGGTCAGAGCCTGGGGTCTAGCAAAAAAGGGGGCTGAAGGTTGAGAAGATGAGGATGAATGAAGATCTGGTGGTGTAGAAGGATGACTGTCCCTTTGCTAGTGATTAGGGTACCAGGGGCTGCTGAGGCTAAACGGCACATTAGGGAGAATGTGGGACTGGAGCTCAGAGGATACAAGTAACTCAGCAAACACCAGTTACTGGGAGGAACCAGGCAGTTTTAACCCACTAAGCCTGGAGTGGACATAGTAAAGAGATGTGATGTCGGTCATGGTCTCGGTGCATATTACAGCAAGGGGGAATTTCAAGTTCATGTGTGCATTTCAGGTCTTGGGTATTTCAAATGGATGGGAGGGGCAAGTAGAGATGAAGAACGCAGTTTGGAAGGGATATGAGAGGCCAGACTTTAGGTAGCCCCCTATTTATGGAAGTGGACAGGGCTTCTCCACCAATAGAGTCCTGGTCACGCTGTTTGCATTTTGTGATTCAGTTGTACTCTTGGGGGATCTGAGAGAGAGGCTGCCCAGCAAAAGCAGCTGCTTTCACTTTAAACAGTTTTAGATCAAAGCTTGCAGCATGCAAGCTCTCTGTGTGACACCGCTAATGAAGAAGAAAGTCTCCCAACAGCTCAAAGAAAATATAATGAAAATAAAAGATTTTGACACTCATCCAAGAAAGGCTTGTTCCACTATATTCACATTTTCTGTGAGATTGTGTGTCAAGGACAGGAAATGTCAGGGGTAATGAGTGAATGGAGCGTGGCCATTTCAGCATTTGAGCATGCTCAGTGAGCTGGTCATGATGGGGACTGTGGCCTTCAGACCCAAAATAACAGTCTCCTAAATTACACAGCTTGGCTGCTCATGCAGAGTTCAAAAATCCTCTCTAGGAAAGAGTGGGGGCTACTGTGAGCTCCTGTGATTGAGGATACAGAGAGCCAAGTTCTTGGGATCACAATAGGTATTTCAAGGAAGTTCCAAACTGAGTGTGGTGGCACACATGTAATCCCAGCACATAGGAGGCTGATGCAGGAAGATTGCAAGTTTTGGGCTAGCCTAGGTTATATACCAAGACTGTCTCAAAAAAAAGTGCTGCTATGAGCATGTTCTTATAAGCCTTTACGTGGTGGTTTGAATGAAAATGGCCCCCATAGGCTCACAGGGAATGGCACTATTAGGAGGTGTGGTCTTGTTGGAGTAGGTGTGGCCTTGTTGGAGGAAATGTGTCACTGGGGGTGGACTTTGAGGTTTCAAATGCTCAAGCCAGGCCCAGTGGCTCTCTTCCTCTTCCTGCCACCATGCTCTCCCTCCCTCCCATGATGACAGTGGACTAACTTCTGAACTATAAGCCAGCCCAATTAAATGTTTTCCGCATAAGAGTTGCTGTGGTCATGGTGTCTCTTCACTGCAATAAAACACTAACTAAGACACCTTGCAGGAAGGAGCTCCTTAAGCCAAGCTGGCTAAACAACATCAATCTGATTTAACAGAAGAAAAAACCTGAGACCCTGAGAGAATAAGTGATTTACTCCAGTACACGACTTTGTCTGTCTATAAGTGAAGAAAACTAATCCCTAATGGAGGAATAGATCCAGACAAAACCAGGAAAAGCAAGAGAAATGGGGCCTGGAGGTACCTGAACCCAAGGCTCTGTAACCATCACCATCTCTCTCTGCCTGGCATCTCTGCCTCTCTTTGTTCTCTCAAACCATCTGCCTTAGTCACTCCAAGTTCTTATCCTTTTAGCCTCACACCTAGTGAGGAAAGAATGTCTTTTACCAAGGCCAGTCCATGGGGCTTGGAGACATACTCAGTTTGGCCAATGTGAGCAACAACTCCAGCATGACCACAAAGAACTCAGCCTGGCCAGCAGGCTTCATCCTCTGCCAGGTGGATGTGTTCTGTGTTTCTAGACAACAAAACAGGAGCAGGTGCTAAGCAACCAAAAATAGCAGCCTCCACAGTCACGGTTAGGAAGAACATGGCCAACTGAGACCAAGGGTAGACTGTCCAGGTTGGCCCTCATCCATTATTATTGATTCAACAAGTCTGCATTGCAGTTGATGCCCTGCAGTGAACAAACACATACATCCTAGTGAGAAAGGCAGACTACACACAGGATAAATAAGTGCCATGATGGAAACCAACAGGGCAAAGTGACAAAAAAAATTGGGCAGTTATTCAGGTGTGATTTTTAGAGAACATTCAAGAAGGAAGGAGCCAGGGAGAGCAAGGACAAGCTCAGGGACAAGACTAAGGTTGCAGAGGGCCTGAAATGGAGTAAGAGCAATCCAGCATGACTCACTACAGAGACAAGAGAAAAGTAAAGGATCTGAGCCTGGGTGCAGGTAGGACCAACCCAGAAGGGAGCTGATGATTTGTTCTAAGACATTACAAAACCACTCATAGGTCTTTAAGCCTTAGAGTCCTGTGAAATGAACTGGGCAGGTAGCTAGACAGTGAGGTTGTTTACAGGGAGAGGGAAGGTTAGGGTTAAGTAGTTTGAACATGGTGGGGCTGCAGACAGCCACTGTGGATAACTGACAGAAAAGCATATGGAGAATTACATCTGGAGTTCTTAGGTAGAAATTTAAAAGACACCAAATACAACCAGGCCTGGCAGTATAGGTCTAAAAAATCCCAGCTACTCAGGTGAGTGAAGCAGAGAGAGTGCAAATTCAAGGCCAGCCTGAGCTAAAGAACGAGTTCAAGGCCACAACTTAGTGAGACCCTTTGTCAAAATGAAAAAATTAAAAGAGAGCTGAAAATGTACCCCAGTGTCTGAACACTTGCTTAGCATGTCCAAGGCCCTAGGTTCCACCCTCAGAGCTGCAAAAACATAAATAAACAAATAAACAAATAAAAATAAATAAATAAATAAATAAATAAATAACACAAAAAATAAAGGCAACATTTAAAGTAAAAGCATCCATGAAACTACTTATGGTGACTGTGGAGAGAGAGGAGAGTAAGATTTAAAACTGCTCTGAGATAGATTGGTGACTAGCCCAGTAGTCATCAGAGAGGCTTCATCCAGCAACTGGTGGAAACAGATGCAGAGGCCCACAGCCAAACATTAGGCTGAGCTCAGGGAATCCTGCTGAAGAGGGGGAGGAAGGACTGTAGGAGCCAGAGGGGTCAAGGACACCACAAGAAAACCCAAAGAATCAACTAACCTGGGCTCATAGGAGCTCNCAGAACTGAACTGAACTGACAACCAGAGAGCCTGCCTGGGACTGACCTAGGCCCTCTGTATATATGTGACAGTTGACAGGTCTTCTTACGAGACACCTAACAGTGGGAGCAGGGCTCTCTCTGTAGACAGACTTTTCTTTTAGGGCGGCCAGCTCAGAAAAATGACACAGAAACATTATTAATTATAAAAGTTTGGCCTTAGCTTAGGCTTGTTTCTAACTAGCTCTTATAACTTAAATTAACCCATATTTTTTAATCTACATTCTTCCACACACTCATTACCTCATCTCCATTGTGCCCATCCTGGTTATTCTGCATCCAGCTGGCAACCCTGCCTTTCTTCTTCCCAGAGCGCTCTCTGTCCAGAAGTCCCACCTATACCTTCTGCCTAGCTAATGGCCATTTAGCTTTTTATTAAACCAATCACAGTGACATATCTTCACACCATAAAAAGGAATATTCCACACCATTTCCCCCTTTTCGTCTAAATAAAAAAGAAAGGTTTTAACTCTAGCACAGTAAAACTATACACAATAAGAACAATTATCAGGTAAGAATTACATTTACAATGTCCAGTCCATTTGCATTTGCCAAATTTAGAGAAAATACTCCATTATCTATCCTGTTTTAGTCCAAAATTTTATACCTAAACCATTTTTTGTCATAACTTATATTACCATCCTAAAAATATCTTTTAGACCTTAGAACATCTTTTTAGATAAACAACTTAAGCTTTTATGTTTCTCAACCTTATAAACTTTACATCTCTTATGTAAGTTTCTTTTCTGAATTTGGTAACAAGGAAACTGTAAAACTATAACTATCTAGTCTTCAATTCCCATCAGAGATCCAAGAAGAATAAAATACTACTTGAGTAAACAGGAAGTACAGAGAAAGCAACTTCAAAAACTACAGAAATGACAGAGACATCTGTCTGCCTGGACAGTCACCTAAGTTTCCTCTGTAACATTGGGGCATCCATCTTTGAACTACAGGCCTAGAATATCTGACTGACTTTTCTGTAAAGCTAGAATTTGGAAAGACTGTTCCACCTTGTCTTGGCAAAGTTTGGCAGTCTTATTCCTTTGTATCCTGCTTGTCCTGTTTGTAGAGCATACTGTCAGCAGTCAAGGCAAGAGCAGTTTATTGGACAAATGGCTAGCTTTGTCACAATAAATGCAAACTCCATATGGAGGTTCTTCAATGCCCATCATCCTTTTCTGTAAATTGGTACTTCCAAGAACAGATACACCCCACTGTCATGAAAAGCCTTATGTTATTAAAATATTAAAATACCAGATTCTGTTGGTCCCTGAAGTGTTTAAAGACCTCTATCTATTTAAAATATGTCTCTGATTGACCTTGAAAACATACCTAACATGACTATAAGTTTGATTGTTATAGGTGACTAACTAATAGCTTGCATTTTTTATTATCCTAAATAGTTTGTAATAATAACTTTCAAGGACTAGAAATTTACAATACATTGTTAAATGAGCTCCATAGGTACAATACCTTAAATAGGAGTAGAAACATGTACACTATGTTCTAACAAAAATAACTTTAAGTTTGTATCCCTATACAAAAATACCTTAAACAAGAGTAGAAACACATATACAGTATAACAAAAGTAACCTTAAATTTGTATCGATAAACAAAAATATCTCAAACAATAATAGAAACATATATACAGTATAACAAAAATAACCTTAAATTTGCATCAATATACAAAAATCCATACCAATATAAAACATTTAAGACTGGTGGTTGCCTTTTAGTTTAAAAGTAGATTCAATAATCTACCCTTTTATCCTATCATTTCTATATTCCCCTTTTTCTTTCCAGAACAAGATCCCTGAATATAATCTCCTTTGCTTATCTTTTTCATGGCCATTACCAATAACAACTTATAACCAACCCCCCTAAATGATGACAAATATCCATAACCCACTGAATGACCAAAAACCACCAACCTCACCTCTTGGGAATGTGGGTATCATGTTCTCTAGACTGCTTCCTGTCTCCGACTCCTTTACTGGCTTTTAAGACCATATTCCTCATACTAGGTTGCCTTGCCCAGCCTTAATACATGAGGAGGTGCTTAATCTTACTACAACTTGATATGTCATGTTTTGTTGATATCCATGGGAGACCTGCCCCTTTTTTTGAATAGAAACAGAGGAGGAGTGGATGGGGGGAAGTAGAGTAGAGATTGGGGGAGGAGGACTAGGAAGAGAGGAGGGAGGGGAAACTGGTCAGGATGTAAAATTAATTAACTAATTAATTTAAAAGCTGCTATGATAAATACCAACATTCACAGGGAAGCCAACCAAAGGACTGAAGGCAATGAAGGAGAGGGATGGAGACAACAATCCACAGAGAGTGGACAGCAGCTCAGGAAAGACATTTCCTAGTGGAAACCATGAAGAAGTCAACAATAATGAGAAAAGGACTCACAAGATGGCTCCACAGGAAGGGCACTTGCTGCCAAGCCTGACAGTCTGGGATTGATCCAGACTGCATTTGATGAAAGGAGAGAATCGATGGTAATAAGCTGACCTCTGACCTCCACACATTCTCCATGGTGCATGTGCACATGTATGCACACCCACACATGCAAATAAATAATTTCTAATCATTTTTAAAAGAATAAGCACAGAAGAATGACACTAGATTTGTCCACGCAGGAGGCCCAGGGAAGTTTGCTAAGAACAGTTCTTAGCAGATGTAGACTCAGCACCCAGATGAGAAGAAAAGAGTTGGAGAAAGGATAGAGAATGGAGACTGTGTCTGTGTGCAGCCTCTGTAGATTCTGAGGAAATGGGGCACGTAGACTGGGAGCTAGACAGGGGTTAGGAGCCAAGGTCCTTTTTATTTCATTAGCTTTGTTTTTTTTTTTCTTTTTGTAAAGTCTTGTTTATTTGAATAAAGTTCCTTATGTGAAACCATTTGGAAAGTGTTCATTATTTGGCTTTGTGGAGCACAATCGATATACTGACCACTCTGACACATCTCTTCCATATCTTCACTCCTGAATGCTAGCTTTTCCTTTGGGCCTTGGGGTAGCTTGGATTTTGGTAAAATTGCTACTGCAAACTTACTTAAATCAGCATGAACCACTGTAAGGATATTTCCTGTGATGGAGCCATGTGAAGTCTGGGAGCCTAGTGCACTGAGGTCTTCTACTGCCAGGTAGAGGGTGGGTAATGGTTCCCTGAACCCGCCCCTCAGAGTGACACAGTATACATGGCAGATATTTTGATTGGAATTTGGAGTAGTTTTTCTTTGAGAAGACAGTTGGTTGCAGCACTACTTGCTTCCCTACCTCAGCACTTGTGTGTGTGCTGGATCCCTGATAGACAGCTTGCCCCAGACTCCAATGTTCTTCTCTGAGGTGACTGTGCAGGTTCACTGTGCACAGGCTGAAGGTCTCTAATAAGATTCTGCTTTGTATTGGTTAACAAGATCTTTTAGCCACTACAACTTGCTGATTGCATAATTTTTTAAAGATTAATGACAAAATTTAGAAACACCATCATTTAGCATCATAAAGGTGAGTTGTTATAAAAAATGAATTGATGATACACAATGAACCACTTTGAATATTTGCTGAAAGTTACTGGTAACATGAGGTTTCTTTTTTTTCTTAAATATTTTTTAATATTTTTCTTTAATATTTTTATTAAATTTTTTCATTTCATTTTCTAAAGTTTTATTTATTTAGTTTGCAGTGTCAGGGATCAAACCCAGGTTCTTGTGCATGCTCTACCACCAAGATACATCTCTAGCCAGGATCTTTCATTAAAAATAATAATAAATTGTCAGCCTGACCCTTAAGTAGGTAAGACAGGGTAGGCAATCAAGCTGTGAGGGGGTGGGGGAATCTAAGCTTAAGTGTGAATTCAGAATATTAGAACATGTAGGCTGAAGTTTCTGTCCTGCCAGCAACTCCCAAATACCCAGCAGCCACTTCCCAAATAATTAACCCAGAGGCTTAATATTAATTATAATTGTTTGGCTGGTGGCTCAGGGTTATTATTGGCTAGCTCTTTCACTTAAATTAACCCATAATTCTTATCTATGTTTAGCCATGTGGCTTGGTACCTTTTCTCAGTCCAGCATTCTCATCTTGCTTCCTCTATATCTGGCTGGCGACTCCTGACTCTGCCCTTCTTCTTCCCAGAATTGTCCTAGTCTGGTCGCCCCGCCTACACTTCCTGCCTAGCTACTGGTCAATCAGTGTTTTATTAAACCAGTTCTAGTGACAAATATTTACTGTGTACAAAAGAATTCTTCCACAGCATTAGAGACACCAGGAACATAGAACACAGGCATCCAGCATCTGCCCCCAACAGAGAGGCACATGGGCAGCAGCTGACAAGGCTACAAGGACAGGCATGCCCAGTCCTTCTTGGAGCTCATATCCCACCATGAGCTCTCAATGCTGTACATGGAGAACTTAATGCTTTTCCTCTGGGTTTTCAGTCTTGTTCCTTCTTTTCATCTCCCTGTTCTTTGTCTTGGTTGCGCAGTTATATTTACTGTGTACCACTGTGTTTTGAAGACTATATATGTATATTAACAAAGGATATATATATATGTATGTATGTATATTAACAAGGGCTCACAGCTAAGAGTTTAAGTCTCAGAAAAGACTCAACTAAACTTTGGGAGCTGTCTGAGGTAGACTGAATGCATTTTGCAGTGTGAGGTGGGCATGAGCCTCTGGTGCCCAAGGGTAGAGTGTTATGGTTTGAATATGAAATATCTCCTACAACATCAGGTGGTAAATTCAAGGTCCCTAGTTCATGGCGCTATTTGGGGAAGTTCTGGAAACTTTAGGAACTTTTTTAGCTGAAGAAAGTAGCTCACTGGAGATAGGTCCTTCGGGGTATGCTGTCCATGCCCCCTTTCTGTGTCCCTTCTGCCTCCTCGTTGCCTTGATGTGAACTGTTGTTTTGTTTTGCCATGCTTTCTCTGCCAGCATAGACTGTATTCTCCAAAAAGGAGAACCAGAATAATTCCTCCCTGGAAAAAAAAAAATATTGACTGTCTGCAGTAACTCATCCTTAGAAAAGTATTCTTCTGGGCTACCAAGTGAGTTCCAGGAAAGGCGCCAAAGCTACACAGAGAATCCCTGTCTCAAAAAACAAAAACAAAAACAAAACAAAACAAAAAGTATTCTTGGACTTTAAAAAATACTTTCACAGGACTGTGTTTTCCCCCGAGGTCATCTCCACATCTGGCCTTCTAATAGACTACAGGTTTTCCTTTTCAAAGGTTAGAAAGACAATGTCCAGCCCCAGAAGGAATTGCTGCAGACAAATTGTATCCAGCAAGGGGTCCTATGGGGGAGAATCCTGGCAGCCAGCTTCCAAACCATCACCAGGCACCTGTGGAGGAAAGGAGAGAGGAGAGGAAGTTCCATCTCAGATGAGAGGGGCTCAAAGGCTCAGCACATGGTACTGAGCAGTTGGAAAGATCCAGAGCTCCTAAGAGCCTGAGATCCTTGTGACCCACTCCATCTCTCTCCCACTGGAGGGGGAAATGTAGTTGAAGTAAATCACCCAAGAAAGCTCGTCCATGGTGGGCCAAATAGAGAAACAGTAAGAATTCCCTTGGGCCACTCAGTGGGTAAATGTTCCTGCCATGAAACCTGGAGATGTAGGGGCAGCGGGGAGCAGAGGGTAAATAAGACAGCCCTTGAAGCAGCAGTGGTTAAATGTGGACTAATAGTGGAAGTCCTACTGATTTAAAAAAAAATATGACACCAACAAATCAAGAGGTCTCCTTTGAAAGCCCAGTGGATGCTGAAGATGAAGCACAGACATGGATGTAAAGTCTTCAGACAGAAAAAGCAAACTATCAAACCATAATTTAGAAGTGGTTGACATGGACCACTTCTACATCCAAGAAACATGGGTCTCCCACAAAGGGCAAAGGAAAGAAAGAGGGGGTACTAGGAAGACCCTTTTATATGGACACACAATAGTGGCTCTTCAATGAATTTTTAAAATGAGTTCTTCCAGGCAGGGTGAACTTTCAGTCAAAAGTGCGAGTTCTCCTCCTAAAAGACAGGTATCTTCAAAAACAGTGGGAAATCTCCTGTATCCCATAGAAGAGACTTGTGAATTTACAAAGGCCCATCATCATGTGAACTGCCTCCTTGTACAGATATTTACTTGCTCCCAATTGGTGATGGATAGTCTACCAAATGCAGCTATTCAAGCAGTGATCACCCAAGTGCTTGTGANACAAAGGATTACGTGCCACCATCAGGAAATTATCTTTGCCATGATTACGGCCGTTCCAGTTCATGCGTTGCTTATATAATTAGAAAATCCCTCATTGAGTATCTCTGGGCTTTTGCCTCCAAGGGTATCAAGGTTGATGGCACCTGCTTCCGGCCTGTCATGATGCTATTTTGGGAAAGGATGAGATAATGCCTAAGACTACATGATCCACATCACCAGCTGAGGTTACCACATGAGTACATTTCCTTCATTTTTCCAATTAATCACTTGAGTAGCTGCAAGCCCCTGTCATTAAGCAGTGTAGTTTCTGCCACCTTGAGGCCTTATCCCTACAGCATTGAAGGACAGTTTCCACTACAAACAACAGAAAACCCAACTAACATGAGCTTATCCAAATAAGAGTATGTTTGCCTTTCATAGGTAGATGCCAGTCTTTAGCAAGACACCAAATTAGGCAGGACAAGGCAGGAAGCCACTGAAGAGTGTCCTCATAGATCCAAGGTCTTAGGTCTTGATCCTTGGTCTGTTATATGTGGTCATAGAAAGGCTGATACACATCCAGGGAGGAAGATAGGAAAATCCAAGGGCAAAGTGATTTGACTTGACTTTGAATTTTTCTTCTTACAGTATTATTCTGTAGGGGTCTAGGGGCTCCCACACATCATGACATACTTGCTGGAGTCTGTTTTCTCCTGTCACAATGTGGGTCCTGGAGACTGAATTCAGGCCATCAGACTTGGTGGCAAGCACCTTTGCCAGTTGAGCCACCTCTTGGGCCCCCTTTTAATTGGAAATAAGAATTCTACCTAATCCTGTTAGCAAGTACTAGACCACACGACCACTCCTTCTTCGGGAGATGCTGGCATATTGTATCTCTTCGGGAGATGCTGGCATATTGTACAAGCTCAATGTTTCATCTTTTATCATTGAAAAAAGCACTGGAGGGAGACAGCTGTGAGTGGCTTTTAGTAAAACAAGCCTCTGAGTCTACTGCACCACTGGGGCTTATTCACCCTGAAGGGTTCTGCCCCACAGCAGAAAGCCAAGTAGAGAGGATCAGGAAAGTCTGTCTTGCCTGTAATGCAGACCTCATTCATTTGTCATTGAACATGCTGCCACCTTGTAGAGTTGTTTTCCACAATTAGTCCCACACCATGAGCTCTCATCTGCTGCAGAGGTAATGCTGTTCTTCGTCTGTCTCCCTACACAAGCCACTGGTCTACCACACTTGTTGTTCTGCAGTTGTTTAGGTTACACATAAATGCCCAACCATTATCCCCAAGTGCGGTGGTTTGGAAAAAAAAAAAAAAAAGGTCCCCCAAAGGAGGTGGTACTATTAGGAGGTATGGCTTTGTTGAAGTAAATATGACCTTGTTGGAGGAAGTGTGACATTGTGGGGGTGACCTTTGAGATCTTCTTTGCTCAAGCTATGCCCAGTAAGACAGTTAAGTCCCTGTTGCCTGCAGATCAAGATGGAGAACTCTCAGCTCCTTCTCCAGTATCACGCCTACCTGCACGCCACCATGTTTTCCACTATGATGATAATGGACTAAGCCTCTGAAACTATAAGCCACCCCAGTTAAATGTTTTCCTTTGGCCATGGTGTCTTTTCACAGCAATAGAACTTCTAAGACAGAAATTAGTGCCAGGGACTGGAGTATTGCTGTAATAGGCCTGACCATGTTTTTGTTTGGAGAAATTTGGACTTAGGCACTTTGGGTTAGGAAAACAGTGGAATGCTTTAAGCACTGCTTAATGGGCCATACTAGCAGAAGCATGGAAGACAGTGGTGCTGGAGGTTATTTGAACTGTGGGGGGCTGGCTCAAGAGGTTTCAGAGGAAAAAAATGTTAGTATGCGGCTTCCATCAAAAACAGAAAGCTGGTGAAGTGTAATTGAACAAAGGGGCCATGTTCCATCCACAGCAAGCAGGAGAACTTGGAAACTTTGACCACATAGTTCTGGCTTTAAAGTCAAGGATAGAAGAAAGGAGTTATGGAATCTTCCTCTACGACTATGGAAAGCCACTAAGGTCAGGTGTCTGGCAAGAATGTTCCACCCTGGAGTCCCAGAGAGGTCATTGCATGAAGCTGTGAAGGTGAAGCCTGGATTGCCTTGGAGACCCCAAGATGTTGGAGACCCAAGATGTTGGAGATGCCAGAGCCCTGGGATACCTGTTGAAGAGAGCTGTTAACAGGGAGTGGAACCAGCCCAAGAGGAAGAAGTGTGTTGCAGTCAACAAAGCTGAAAGAAGTTGGAGATCTGAAGAACATTTTGACATCAGACATAGAGATGCAGAATTTAGAGTTTGCCCAGCTAGCTTTCAGTCTTGCTTTGGTCTGGTATTTCCTCACTATGCTCCCTTCCCTACATTTTGAAATGGTAACATATATCCTGTGCCATTGTATGTTGGAAGTATGTGATCTGCTTTTTTTATTTTGATTTTACAGGGGATTATAGTTAAGAGATTGCATGAATCTCAGAAGAGACTTTGAACTTTAGACTTTTAAATAAGTTTGAGACTATTATAGACTATGGGGACTTTTGAAGTTGGACTGAGTGCGTTTTGCATTATGATATGGCTACAATTCTTTGGGGGCCAGGGAGTGGAATGTGGTGGTTTGAAAGGAAATGGTCCCTAAAGAAAGTGGCACCATAAAGAAGTATGGCTTTGTTGGAGTAAGTATAACCTTGTTGGAGGAAATGTGTCACTGTGAGGTGGGCTTTGAGGTCTCCTTTGCTCAAGCTATGCCCAGTGTGGCACAAAGTCCCCTTCTGCTGCCTGCAGATCAGTTTGTAGAACTCTCAGCTCCTTCTGCAGCACATGTCTGCCTGCATGCCACCATGTTTCCCGCCATGATGATAGTAGACTAAACCTCTGAAACTTTAACCCACCCCCAATTAAATGTTTTCATTTATAAAAACTTGCCATGGTCATGGTGTCTCTTCACAGCAATTGAAACACCAAGTCATGCCAGGCAGTGGTGGCGCACGCCTTTAATCCCAGCACTCGGAAGGCAGAAGCAGGCGGATCACTGTGAGTTTGAGGCCAGCCTGGGCTACCGAGTGAGTTCTAGGAAAGGCGCAAAGCTACACAGAGAAACCCTGTCTCGAAAAACCAAAAAATAAAAAATAAAAAAAAAGAAGAAACACCAAGTCATAAAGGACTTCTTATTTGAACTATACTCTGCATCAGAAATTGTTCATTCATGGTCCCTCAGACCCCATATTTGAGCCTGGGACTCCATATCAGATGCTTCAGATTTGTCTCTTTTTTCACTGAAAGATCTCATACTAGATTGTGTCAGTCCATAGAGAAAGCCTGAGACATCTGATCCTTTATATAGAACCGTCAGACTCTCAGTCCCTTCCTTGCAGAAGACTCCTTGCACCTATGGAAACCTGTGAATGTGTCCTCTCCAGCTGCTTCTCAATACAATGAGCATCGCAAGGGATCATCTCCCCCGGGGCACATAAACTCCTTCCCTCAGATCACTGGGAAACTATTCTAACCAAAGGGACCCACTTGGGGACTCTCCCTGAACACAAATGTCTACTAAAGTAGCCAAAGAAATACCTGTGCTCTCAGTGAAAAAAAAAATATTCATCCACAAAATAGAATAATACTACCACTTGCAACAATGTGGATGGAACTAGAGGACATTGTATAAAATAAGCCATACACAGGAAGACTAATATTACATGTTCCCATTCCTGTAGAGAAGTTAAAGGTGGCTTCACAGAAGTCGAGAGCCGAATGGTAGTCACTAGAGGCTAGGAGGAGTAGATAGATGTAGGCAGAGTTTTTTTGTTCCACAGCTGCTCTCAAATAATCACTCAGAAGCTTAATATTAAGTACAAATGCTCGGCTGATAGCTCAGTCTTGTTACTAGTTAATTCTTAACTTTATATTAACCCATATTTCTTATCTACCCTTATCATGTGGCTTGTGGCTTGTTACCTCACTTTCTACATGTCCTGTTTCCCCTGCATCTGCTGGCATCTTCCTACTCCACCCTCCTTCTTCCCATCGTTCTTGGTTTGGCTTTCCCGCCTAACTTCCTGCCTGGCTACCAGCCGGTCAGCTTTTTATTAACCAAAGAGAGTAATACCTAGTCACAGTGTACAGAAGGATTATTTCACAGCAAATAGAGCTCAGATAACAGGTATTAAAATACAGTTGGATAGGAGGAATAAGTTCTAGTGTTCTACACATCAGTGGGCTGACTTTGCTTACAATGAACCATTGTGTGTTTTATAAAGAACTAAAAGTGTTTGAAGTTTCCCAACATACTGTAATGATCGTTGCTAGGGGAGATGGAAATTACATTTGATCTTTGCACATTGTATCTGCATATCAAATTGTCATGATATACCGTGTGTGTGTGTGTGTGTGTGTGTGTGTGTAATTTTTCAGAAAATAAGTAAGAAGAAACTAAAATATGTATGTTCTACCCAACAAAATACCTGTGGCATGCCTGCAAACTTGACTTATGTCAGAAGAGACTTCAGCAATGTGACAGATTTCTGTCAGCCATCCACAAGAGAAAGGTACCAAGTGCTGGGAAACACCACAAATATTCTTTTACATCTTCAGCTGAGCTCACAGAAAAAGAATAGAACATCACCAGTGCCCCAAAGACACAGAGGAACTGAAAGTTAGAGAAGCAAATGTTAGCCACCTTACGGCTTCCCTGGGGATGGAGGGTCTTGGTTTTGGGCTACATTTGTATCAAGGTATAATTAGCAAACAAACAACACATAATTCTTAAGAGTTGAAAGCCAGGCGGTGGTGGCGCACGCCTTTGATCCCAGCACTCGGGAGGCAGAGACAGGCAGACCTCTGTGAGTTCGAGGCCAGCCTGGGCTACCGAGTGAGTTCCAGGAAAGGCATCAAAGCTACACAGAGAAACCCTGTCTCGAAAAAAAAAAAAAAAGAGTTGAGCATATTTAATTTATGTAGACATAGATAGACATGTACAACTGTGTTGGGACTGCCACTTATATGCTATAGAATACTGACAGAATTGCACAAGGCTACCTCATGTCTCCCTTTTAGACACTATCTCCCCTCAAGTATGTCCACCATCCTAACTCCTCACCAAGGACTAGTTTTGCCTATTCTAGATACTATAGAAGTGGAATTGGGCATTAAGTGTTTTTGCTTTGGCTTCTTTAACTCAATAGTATATTTTTTTACACTTTACCCAGTGTTTTGGACAGTTTNGTGTCAACTTGACACAAACTAAAGTCATCTGAGAGGAAGGAGCCTCAGTTGAGAAAATGCCTCCNTAAGATTGGGTTGTAGACAGGCCCATAGGGCATTTTCTTAGTTAGTGATTTAGTGATTGATAGTGGAGGGCCCAGCCCATTGTGGGTGGTGCCATCCCTGAGTTGATGGTCCTGGGTTCTATAAGAAAGCAGGCTGAGCAAGCCACGGGAAGCAAGCCAGTAAGCAGCATTCCTCCATGGCCTCTGCATCACCTCCTGCCTCTAGGTTCCTGCCCTGTTTGAGTTCCTGTCCTGGCTTCTTTTGATGATAAACAGTGATACAGAAGTGTCAGCCAAATAAACCCTTTCCTCCCCAACTTGCTTTTTCATCATGGTTTTTGTCCCAGCAATAGAAACCCTAAGACACCCATGTTCCTGCAGTATCAGCAGTTTGCTCTATCCCAATACTGTGTAGTCTTTCAGCATAAAATATATGCCACTATTTATTTTAGCAGTTCTACGATTGAGGTGCACTTGGGTTGTTTCCACTTTTGAACTATCACAAATAAGCTGCTCTTAGTCTTCTACAATACTTCTGGTGCATAGGTAAAAGACTTGAATTTCATGCTAGGCTGGAGACACTGAAAAATTAGACTAATACCCTAAGCAAAGCAGAGATGTGAAACCCAGATTCCCATGTGAAACATGAACCAACAAAGAACTCTACTTCATTGATAATACAGACAAGGAAAAAAATCTCTAAGTACTTGGAGAATGGGGGAGGGTGCCTATCTGCCCCTGTCTATGATCTACATGGAGGGAAAAAAATCACCCAGATCTCACAAGCTCAGGAGTTAAAATTCATATAATCATGAGCTGAATCTACAGCTTCGTGTGAGCCCTGGGTTTAATCCTCAGCACTGAAAACATACGAACAAACGTGTACACTATCAGCCTGGTCAGGGAAACCCGCACACTGACNATCCAACATGGAAACTTGTCAAAAGCTGATGATATCATTAGGGATGTAGAAGTTAAGGAAAACCCAGTGCAGAAGGACATCACCTCCTCCTCTGCTGCTGATCCCACCAGACAAATGCTGAAGATGAGCTCAAACTCAGTAATCAAATGGAGATCTAGGAAGCATGCATCATTTAAAGCAAATAAAAAGATGCTTTGCTACACGTGGTGGCCTAAAATTATAATTAGCACTAGGAAGGCAGGAGCAGGAGAATCACAAGTTCAAAGCCAGCCTCCATGAGCTCCAGAGCAAATTGGAGGTGAGCCAAGGCTATATGGCAAGATTCTGTTTCAGGAGAAAATAAGTAAATAAAGCCACTTCTACTAACAAAAACTTCAATAATAAGACAGATAATAGGACCACATAATAGAGACAAATAATAATGCATTTTAAGTAAAATCCAAAAATAAAGGAAACAAAACTATAAAACAAGGCACTGTGGAGGCAAGANAGAGAAAGCATACTGAGGGTGAAAACACAGATAAATAGGTCTCAACCTAACACATGCATTGTGTTGGTCAGCTTCCTGTAGCTATGACAAACACATGATGCAGCTTTTAAAGGAGAAAGTTGAGTTTTTTTGTTGTTAGGTTTTTGTTTTGTTTTGTTTTTGTTTTTGACTCGTGGTTTCAGAGTCTGTGGTCACTTGGTCCCACGTCCTTTTAGCCTGTGGCTGGACAGTGCACCATGGCAAGAACAAGAATCTTCTCTGTTCCTGGAAACTAGGAAGCCAAGAACATGACAGATAAAGGAACCAGGATCCCAATTTCCCTCTAGGGACACTAGTAACCTATCTTTCCTCTATTAGGCCCCAATTCCCAATGGTTCCAGCATCTCTTAATTGCATTAGCCTAGGGACCAAACCATGAATATGAAAGCCTTTAGGGGTATCCAAAATCCACAGCATCCATCATAGTGAAACTAAAGAGTATCTAAACATNGAGAGCTTATCCGCCACTCACTAGAGGTAAAGGGTAAAGTTCCTACAATCTAATCATTACACTAGTGGAGAATTCCCAGTCAATGATCAGAGGGCTGCAGAAATGTCTCCAAAATGTTGAGAGGATCCAATTGTCAACCCATGACTCAGTTATACTACCATTTCACATTGAGATCATTTCAAACAAATAAGGTCTGAGTTCAAGTTAAGGTCCAACTCAAAATACAAGTTTGAGAAACTAGTGATATAATAAATCTTACAAAGGAAAATGCATAAAATAATTGTGCTTATTATATTCCCCACATAATTTAAACATGCTTTACTTTAAGATGCCACCAGCTGTAGAGAATTTTGATACCTGAATCTGTGGGAAACATTTCAGATTCACACCTAACTCTCCGTGTCATAGGAATGAGAGAGAGAGAGAGAGAGAGAGAGAGAGAGAGAGAGAGAATACAAAGAGAATCCACCAAATGTTCTGTATATAAAATGCAAAGTAGTTAGCCAATATTGCTCAGTTAGGGAGCCTGTCACTCTGGGATAAACACTGTTAGTCATGAGTGTGACATATGTATAGTGACAACCTTGACAGTGCCTCCTTCATCCTTGATTTCCACTTGTATGCATCTCCTAGATGAAGTATCTTTCTTTGTTACCTTCATTCTGTAACAGGGAGTGTTGTGGTTTGAAGCTAAAATGTCTCCCACAAGTGTGTTGAAGACATGTTCTCCAGACGATGGCACTGTTTGAGGAGATGGTAAAAGTGTGTGTGTGTGTGTGTGTGTGTGTGTGTGTGTGTGTGTGTGTGTGTGTGTGTGTTGATCTGACTTCAGAGACTGTAAGCAGACATATGAGGAGTGTTGTCTGGAAAATTAGTGCCATGCCTGTAACTTCAAGGCAGGGAGAAACAAAAGCAAACATGAATGGAGTCAAGCACCTCCCAGGAAGAATTTGCAGGTAGCACATAGGAGGAAGATGGCAGGTCCCATTCAACAGCATGAAACATCATTAGACTAAGGTGCAGACAGTTGAGTGAGCACGTTCCAAACTTATCAGCCATTTCATTGAGAGCAGCCTTACCATCTTATGACTTAGACAGGGTATAAGGCACATAAAAGCTGTAATGACACCCTCTGAGTTCTTCTCCTTTTTTGAGAAAAAGACATTTGTAGTTTTCAATAAGAGTTTTTCCCCCAATGTTATGATAGAAATATTGTATTAGATAAAAGTCTTTATGTTTTTGAACTGTAAGTACCTATATAGATGAAGTCAATAGGCACAAACATTGCTTCCTTGCCACATGTACATAAGAAACATAAAAACAGTAAACTTCTNTGAAGGTGACCCTTCAAGCTAANACTCCTAGCAATGGGGGATAGCCATCTCCTGTAACCAGACAAGATTTCCAAGATACTAACCCAGCCACAAAACCTTCAAGCTACAATTTGTCCTGCCTATAAGATGTGCTGGGTGNAGAAATTGTGGGAGTGGCCAACCAATGACAGTTCTCAGCTTGAGACCCATGCCACTGGATCCTGGCACTGCCTGAAGGGCCAGGATCCAGAGGCTGGATAGCCCAGAGACCTAGGATAGAACCAAACACAACTGGCAAATATACATACATATATATATATATATAAATAATATATAAATGAAATTATTCCTAATGATATTCTGCTATACTCATAGATTGGTGAATAGCCCAATAGTCATCAAAGAGCATCCAGCAACTGATGGAAACAGATTCAGACCCACAGCCAAACATTAGGCAGACCTAGGAGAATCCTGCAGAGGAGAGGGAGGAAAGATATAGGAGCCAGAAGGGCCAAGGACACCACAAAAAAAAACACAGAATCAACTAACCTGGGCTCATAGTGGCCCACAGAGACTGAACTGACAACCAGAGAACCTGCATGGGACTGACCTAGGCCCTCTGCATATATGTTATGGTCGTGTAGCTTGGTCTTCTTGTGGGACACCTAACAGTGGGAGCAAAGGCTGCATTCAACTCCTTTACTGGCTTTTGGGACCCTATTCCTCATACTGGGTTGCCTCGTCCAGCCTTCAACTTGATATGCCATGTTTGGTTGATATCCATGGAAAACCTGCCCTTCTCTGAATAGATACGAAGAGGAGTGGATGTGGCCTCAGTGGGGAGAAGGAGGGGCCTAGGAGGAGAGGAAGGAGGGGAAACAGTGGTTGGGCTGTAAAATAGATAGATGATAGATAGATAGATAGATAGATAGATAGATAGATAGATAGATAATAAATAAAATATATTTAAAGGAAACAATAATCTATTTTTTAATCTCTCCCCTTGTGCTAGTCATACTTTGCCTTGCTCTGACCCAACACCTGACAGAAGCAACTTGAGGAACATTTTTGGCTCCTGGCTTCAGAGATTTCCATCCATCATCAGGACAGAAGTGTATAGAGGAGGCACCTTCTTACCCTGGGACAAATAGGGATCAGAGAAAGGGAAGGAACTAGGGGATTGGTACAGCCTTTAATTCTATGTCCACAGTAACCTAGTTCCTTCTTCTGGATCCATCTCTGAAGTTTCAGCCACCTCCTTACATAGTACCNCCAACTGGGACCAAGCCAATAATACTTAAANCTTCATCCCAGATTCAAATCTAACACTCTCTGTCACAGAATGATGGTGACAAAGAAACTGTATGTAGGAATCAAAGACANAGAAGGCAGTGTCTAGAGTGTCGGTAAGGCCCTGAGGCTTGTTTGAAAAGCAGCCAGAATCCTTGCTATCCTAATGTTACAGCTTCTCCCTGAGAAGTGAGGCAGCTTGGTGGCAGCTGAAAACAACTTAGAAGACAGAGGTCACGGGAATTATAGCCAAAGGGATCCAGGCTGCACCTCAAGCCAGCATCAGAACTTGGCAGTGTCATCCTGTTTTGTAACACTGTTCCTGAGGAAACATGAACACAGGTCTACTTGCTAGTTAGGGAACTGTTGACAGGCCACCGAAGTCTAACTTGGTGTGCCAATGGGGCTACTTACAGGAACATGGGGGATGGGATGCTTACAAGAGCAGAANTTATTCAGACAGCTGCGTCATCAAAAGCCCACCCCCAGAATGGGTGGTAGTTCACAAAATCTGGAAATCTGAAACTTACTGTGTGGGCTGCAGGCAGCTCAACAAGATGAGGAGTGTCTCTTCCAGGAAGCTCAGCTGATCTGCCCCTTACAGCACAATAGCTATANCAGAACAGGCACCTCAGCTGATCTGAGAGTGTCTCTCAATGGTCCTTACTGCTTGTATAAGATTGAGACAGGAGGGACTTGGTGAATCTTGTCAGTTTTAGGAACNTCCTTAATCATTTGGCTTGTTTACTTCTTGAGTTTAAAGAGTTTCCCTTCAGGATAGAATGCTTCATCTCCTTTTAGAGCATCCTAGGTTTTAACAAACTTCCTTCTTAAATGGAATAATTTATGTCAGACAAAATTGCTTGCAACACATCTACACGGTGTTTATTTTATAAGCCTGATAGATGTAACAGTGAGGGTGTCATAGAGGTTTGTTTCAAGATTCCAGAAGGCTACTGGGGTCCAGAAATGGAGTTGAACTCCCTGCAAGGAGGCCCTGAGAAGCTATTGCATAAATCTGTGAAGATAGAGTCTAAGTTGTAATGGGGACCAAAGGATGATGGAGATGCCAGGACTAAAGGATGATGAAGATACCAGAGCCATGGCATATCTGCACAGAAAAATTTCAGGGATATAGTGGAGCTAGCCCAAGAGAGGAGTTATCTCTGTAGGTGGCAGAGCTACAAAAGCCCTTTAGAGCCCAGATGATTCCAACACCAGCTCCAGATGCCAGACATGTTGCTGCAGGATTTGGTGTTTGCCCTGTTGAGTTTTGGTCTTGATTTATTCCAAGACTGCCTTGCTGTATATATGTTCCTCACTTTTAGAATAGNAATGATTAGTCTGCATCTTTTGTTATATGTTGATTGTATATATACCTTTGATTTTATTGTACAATGTCTCGCAGTTAAGAGATTGAATCTCAAAGGGGACTTATTTTTGAACAGTGTTGGAACTGTTAAAGACTATGGGGACTTTTNAAATTGAAATGAATGCATTTTTGCATTATGAGATGGCCAAAAGCCTACCTGAGCACCTACTCTGTGCCAGCCCTACCTGATGAGAAAGCTCTACCTGAGCACCTACTCTGTGCCAGCCCTACCTGAGCACCTACTCTGTGCCAGCCCCTCACCANTGCAGACACTGTAGCTGTGGTCTGGGGGCTCATGAAAACCCCTAGCCTTGAGAACCAAGCCTATTTACCCACCTGCTTAGAGAGCAGCAAAAACAAAGGCCAGTTGTCTCTCAGCAGCTATCTGAGGCAATAAGTCTCAACACCCAACTTGAATGTGCTTCCACACTGTGAAAAGGNGCTTTTTTTCAAGGCAGACAGGAGACATAANTTAGTATAATATTGCAATTAAAATGCATTTTTCTTCCCACTTATTTATATTACTCTTTTTTTATGACTTGAGAAACATGCGTCCTTCCTTAGGGGTATTTAAGGAGCTACCAAGAAGTGGCTGCTGTGAGAAATTGAGAAAAGGTTGGACAGAAAACACCACTCCCTCCCCTAGAGAGCAGGGACGGACAGTGCTATCGTTGTCCCCACCCCACCCTCCGCCCCGGGCAAGGCCCCCTGCCTGTGTCTACAAAAGACTGCACTCTGGGGTTTCACAAAAGCTGCCTGACCCAAGTCCTGCGGCCCCAGTCATCTCTCTGTAAGCACTTACCTGTCCATTCCTTTGTGCTTCAGTGCTTTTTCGCTTTGAACTGTCCCTGGGTGGACACTGAGGTGGCCAAGACACCGCTCTCACCCTTAAGGGTAGGAAGTCAGCCAAGCAAAGAAGAGTNGGAGCTCAGAGCCACCTGTGCTGCTGCGAAAGGAAGGCACACAGAGAAGGGATCCCACCCACCCTGGGCAGAGGGGGCTCCCTGCAGGTAACTCTCGAGTTCCCAAAGATAACAGGAAATTAACCAGACTGGGGATGGCAGGATCCCGGCAGAGGGGCCAACAGGGACAAAAGTGGTTGAGAAGGGCATTAGGGCACTAAAAAGACAAAGACTCGGCTGTAAGGACTTTATCCTAAGAACCTTCGTGAGCCTACAAGAGCACCCAAGTGGAAGATGTTGGAGAAGCCAGAAATCACAAAATTAAGCCAGACACCCAACCTGCCCAGCACACTGGTGTGAGTAGCTTTTCCTCCTTGAAAGTGGTGGGCTCTGCGTCCTGAGTTATTGGTTTTATTTCGCCACCTGCTGGCAAGACTTTGTAAATGCATCCAGTTCGACCCACTGTTGAGAAAGAAAGACTTCAGAAAACTTAACATTGTAATGACCACCAGGAACTTCTTGAAGTTACAAAAGACTGGATTAAAGTCCTGTGTGTTACAGAAAGGATATTAGAGTTTCCTTCAAAAAAATATTCAAGGGGAACATGTGTGTGCGCCTGTCTCTTATACACATCTAGATGTGTATAAGAGACAGCACACACACACACACACACACACACACACACACACACACACAACTCACTGTTTTTAGGCAAATATATATCATGTGCAAAGAACCTAGCTCTATGTCTGGCAAGACAGCTCAGTGGGTAAAAGCCTCTTCGATGCCTGACAGCCTAAGTTTGATCTCCAGATCCCACACAGCAAAAGAGAACTAAGTTGTCCTCTGACTCCTGCAAACCTAGGTCGACATGACAGAAACCCACCAAGAGTTGAAGCTTTTGTGAGGTACCCAGAAGCCAGCCTTGTGTTTGAACTAGATCTTCCTTCCACACCCTCCCCGCTCCCCGACTGCCTAGGCTGCAAAACTTCGCACTCTGCTTTATGTCCAAGTCTTCAGAGAATGCACACTTCACACGCACAACCCCACACCNAGTCTGCACCACTCCCTGCTCGTTTTTATTTTCTTACTCACTCCAGGAACTAAGCCACACTTCCTTCTGTGTCTGTGGCCTCTATCCTCAGCATGGCTTTCTGCCCTCCCTCCCACAGTTCCCGTGGGGCATATTAAAACCTGACCGACTGAATACCCCAAGGAAAGACAGTACGATGAAACAGACAGATGGGAGTGACCAGCATGAAAGAAGTCTTCAAGACTTGCCCTCTGTGGAGGTAGCAGGAGACTCCACACCATGCTGAACCCCAACTTCCTCCTTCACAAATACATGAGTCATGTGACAACTTATGCAAAGTGGCTAATTTAATCTTAGCACACAGAANACCTTCAACAGGGAAGTAATAAGAATTAAGATAAATGNTGACATGGTGAGCNTGCCTTTAATCCCAGCACTCAAGAGGCAGAGGCAGGTGGATCTCTGTGAGTTCCAGGCCAGTCTGGTCNACACAGAGAGTTCTGGGCTGGCCAGGGCCACATAGTGAGTCTATGACNAAAGGACGGTGAGGGGCTGGAGAGATGGCTCAGCAGTTAAGGGCACGTACTACTCTTCAGAAAACCAGAGTTTGTCCCAGCATCCATGTCAGGTGAGTCACAATTGCCTGTAATTCCAGCTCCAGCCTGACCTCTGTGGACACTTGCACACACGCGCATATACCCACATGCTGACACACTCACATACATATGACTAAAAATAACACAAATAAATCTTTTTCAAAGACAGTGGTGGTAAACAGCCTCACTGTGGGACTGCTTCAGATACAGACTCAGGAAGGAGGCTCATGGCCACTCCTTTCTTCCCACCTAAAATTTGACTCCACATGTCAAGTCATTGTGCAAATTTGGAAATGGGACACGAGGTAAATAAGGTTTGATACTGAGAGGGAATAATGAGTCCAATACTTGGAGTCTTGCCAGAGAAAACTATAGAGCTCTGTGGCCTGGAGAAAATGCAAGGGGAGAGGGAGGGAGCTAAGAGAGCCCATCAGCCCATCAGTCCCCAAGTCAGAACCTTAATAANAGGGCAGCTAGTACCTGGTGCACCTTATTGCATCTACTCACTGCTAAGTACAGAGAATACAATCTACTTAATCAGCCTTCCTACTGGAGACCACCTTGTAGGGCAAATGCTGTTCCTCCCCTTTTACAGATGGGAGATGGCTTGGGGAGGTCATGTGGCTGCTACCCTGTAGTGCCAATTCTAATTGGTCCCAATAATAAAAACCCGGAGTCAGATATTGGGGTAAACGCTAAAAGATCAGAGAAGCAAAGGAGCAAGCCACTAGAGAGACTTCTTACCTCTACCAAATCCAAATCCTCAGAACAAAAGAGGGGGGAGCTCCTGTCTCCTCCCTAGTGCTGGGATTAAAGGTGTGTGCCACCNCTGCATGGCCTCTATGGTTAACTAGTGGCTAGTTCTGCACTCTGATCTCCAGGCAAGCTTTATTTTTAGAGCACAAACAAAATATCACACTCCCCTGCTTGGTAAATTGTGGCATTCCAGAACCCAAGTGCTGTGCCTCATTCCNCCACAAAATTGTGTCCATTCTTTCAACCTGACCACCTGCCCTTCCCCCACCTTGTGAAACTCAGGAACCTGCTGACTCAGTTGTAATCCGGCCTCCCCATTAGTGGTCCCACCTTTCGCCGCCGCCCTATGCTTTCTGCTGCTTCACTGAGGGCCAATCCTTTCCAGTAGAGCTTTCTACAGTTGTGGAAATGTCATAGATCTGTTCTGTGGAATATGCTAGCTGTGTATGGCTACTGGGCACCTCAGGGCTGGNTGCTGGCACTAAGCANCTAGATTTTGAGTGGCACTCATTTTAACTAATTTAATTAGGTGGAAGTAAGCACGCACAGCAAGTAGCTGCCATTTTGGAGAGGATGGTGCCAAGAAGTCCAGATGCAGCTTGGGCAGACTGGAGCCCTGTAGGAAGTGACGGCCAAGAGAAAGTTAGCATGAATTAATCTTAATGCACACCCAGTCCCAGGATTGCTGGTTTATCCTTCTTGCTCAGCCTAGACAATATAGAGAGTTGCAGAGCTCTCTGACTCAGGCCCTAGTAGTTTGATAATATCAGCCTTGGGTTTCACAGCCCCGGTGTCATCTCTGCATCGAGCACCCAGCATATATTTCATCTAAACTTCACAGCAGTCCCACAAAGAGGCATTGCCATNTTCATTTGTTTANGTGGTCAACAAACACATATGGAGCACCTACTATGTGTCAGATGTATTGCCAGATACTGATATTAAACTAACAAGGCCAACCCTTCAGAGTGGACGCTGTTTTACCTGTGTTTCAGTGGCTGAGCTTTAAACTACTAGCNGCCCTGGCACTAATGCCNTAGCCTGGGGGGAATTCGGTTCCCCCAGACAATGGCTCTGTTGCTGNCACTTAAGGTAGTTGTAACTAAATCTCTACCATTCTAATAAAACTCGATATTCAAAGGCCAGGGTGAAAACCTGAGAACNCAGAGAGTTAGAATAGCAACTGGCTAACTTTCTTTGCTGGCATCCCCAGAAACCGTTTCCTTCCACACAGCCCAACTAAAAAAAAACCATGCTAAGCTCCTCCCTGCTACTTCCTGTCAACCAGTTGCTAACCCAATCTCTCTGAGCCCAAGTTAATTTTATTTNATTAACACAAATGCAACACATCTTTATATCATTAACAAAGGCAGCAGAAACAAATGTAACACTCCTTCACATAGTTAAAGTAAGATTCCCCAGCATAAACAAATGTAACACATCTTTGCCCAGTTAAAATAATATTCCATAACACTTTACAATAAAGGATCTAAGTCTCCTTAAAGGTAAATAATTCTCTGTCACATTGCTGGAACTGCAAGTCAGGCTGCTTGGTTCCATGGCTTACCTGGGTCCTCTTACTTCCCAAGCTGAAACTCAAATCAAGGCTGCAAAAAGAACATCTAAAAGAAAACAATAGTCTGGTGGTTTGAAAGAAAATGGTCCCCAAACAAAGTGGCATTATTAGGAGATTTGGCTTTGTTGGAGAAGGTATGGCCTTGGTGGAGGAAGTGTGTCACTCTGGGGCAGGCTTTGAGACCTCAAAGCCTTTGCTCAATCTTTCCTCAGTGTGACAACCAGTTCACTTCCTGTTGCCTTGATCCTGTTNGATCAAGATGTAGAATTCTGCAGCACCACNTCTGCATGNCCCCATGCTCCCCACCATGATGATAATAAACTGTACCTCTGTAAGATGAATTTCTAAACGGTCTTGTTAAATAAAACACGGAGCCAGAAATAGGGTGAAAATCTGACAGAGATCAGAGGAATTAGGAACAGCTACCAGGCTCACCTCACCAAAGCTGCTGCTTCCAAAAGAATGAGTGACTACCTATATCTTCACATCTATTTTTTTTCTGTTCTGTTCTCCCATTGGCTCTCTCAGCCTANCTACATCACTTCCTGTCTGTCTGTATAGACCTCCAGAATTCTATGGTNGATGTTGGGATTAAAAGTGTGTGTCTCCACGCTTGACTCTGTTCCTAGTATGACCTGGAACTCACAGAGATCCAGACAGGCCCTGCCTGCTAGGTGATAGGATTAAGGGCGTGTGCTAACATTGCAAGACTAGCGGCTGAACTTGTTCCTCTGATCCTCAGATAAATTTTATTGGGGGACATAGATAAAGTACCACCATAAACCTCTGAACTGTAAGCCATCCCAATTAAATGTTTCCTTTATAAGAGTTGCCGTGGTCATGGTGTCTTCTCAGGGCAATAGAAACCCTAACTAAGACAGTGGGTAAATCCTAACCAGCATTGATTGCATGAAAGATTAATAACAACATCTGATTATGAGGTTAACAGAAGAGTACAAAATACATTTGGAATACTGGACAGCAGTAGATGTAAGTTGGATGGAAGTGGTCAGTGTTTGAACAAGTTAAGAAAGGAAAGATGAGACATTGTCTAACTTACACTGTATTAAGTGACGTAGNGGGAGAAGCACCAGCAATAACAGGAATCTACATTTGACAGGAATACTCAAAAATGATCATGGTCCAGTGTGTGCAACATGCTGAAGTCTACCGCTGCCATGAAAAAAAGGTCCTCATGCCCCACAACCAGAGCCCATATGCAAAGAGCAGAAAAGGTCCCAATGATGAAGAATGCCACAAATACTAAAAGTAGCATTTCTCCTCACTTAAGGGGACCACATTTGCTGTATGCATAGGTATAGCCGGACTTTCTTTGGACCACCAGTTCCCAAATAATGAGATGGAGACTTTTTATTAAGTATGACAGTAAGGCCATCTAAGCTATGGCCTTAGATTAGGTTTGTTACCAACTAGCTTTTAAAACTTAAATTAATCCATTCAAATTAATCTACATTCTGTCATGTGGCTCATTACCTTTCCTCAGTACCATAAGTCCCCCTTCTTGTGCATCTCATTGGCTAATACCCACCTCTCTGATTCCTTCCCAGAGTTTCTATCTCTGCCCAGAAGTCCTGCCTATCCTCTCCTGCCTAGCTATTGGCCNTTCAGTTCTTTATTAAACCAATCAGAAGGTGCCTTTATAGAGACATAGCTTCACAGTGTACAAAAAGATTATCCCATAACACAGAGACCACTGAAGATGACAAACACCAAAGATACATAGGACCCCTCTTATCAATTGGCAGAACCAATCAAAATCAGGTGGAGACAGTGACAGTGGTGCAGCCACTGCAGCTATCATGCCAGCCTCATCAGTACCCGTATTAGAACAGACAAGAACAGCCTCTGGTGCAGCCATCAGTCTGGACCCATCAAATATGACCAGACACTGCCAATTATATGGGTTGGGTGGCAGCACACTTGCAGTCTTACACTTAGGTTTGTTAACTCTTCTACTTTGTCACAATGTCATGTGAAGGATTCAGCCATCCTGACATTCCAAGGTCAGTCTATCATACTGACAGCATCACATTAATTCATGGAGATCACTTACTTTGGGCATTGGAGGTGGCATGTACTGTGTAGGAGGAATGCTGCCCCTCCCCATTTCCAGATGATGTGGAAGGCTGCCAACTTTGAGAGAGATGCTGAACATATTAGAGCTCTATGGCACCATAGGATCTGGGCCCTATTGCTTGGCCATATGGGTTGGCAGACNCAAAGATATTAGAGACATCTGTGGTAGTTAAGGACACTCTGTAAAGTCCTTGCCAAGCATTTACAGGAGAATTGCAGCCCAGACCCCTAAGGTTCTGGAACAAGGCCCTGCTGTCTACAGTACAGAACTGTTAGCAGTTCAAACAGCTATCATACCCTAGAAGAAGCCATGTCACAGCATACACCGAGACACTTCTCAGACAGGCATGATCACAAAGTGTCAGAGATCAGGCTCAAGTACAAGCAGATGATTCATTCCCTTCTTTATTCTCTCTCTATTTCCATCTCTTTATCTCTNTNTATATATAATATATCATATATATTATGAGAGAGTTAGAAATGAGAGCATATATTTCTAGCTCTAGCTCTCTCTTTCCTATCAGCCTACACATATGGACTTCTGAAGGCATCTCTACAACAGCTAATAGAGGAAAAAAATAGATGAGAGGAGAGACTTGTAATAGTAAGTCAGCATAAGTTAGTATGCGCCAAAAATGGTCACTGCTGCCCTCTCCAAAAGAGAAGATTTAAGCATCAGAACTGATACTGATTTCAAATAGATCAAAACACACTACTAACTACACACACACACACACGTACATACATACTTTTGTACATATGTTATAGGGCAGGTATAGTGGTAAACACCTGAAATCACAGCAAATGGGAAATGGAGGTACGGAGGTAGGAGGCTAACCTGGGCTACATAAGACTTTGTCCCCAAAAGAACAAATTAAGACAAAATGAAAAAAGGAAGAGAGAAGTGAGAGAGAGAGAGATGGATGGATGGATGGATGGGTGGATGGATGGGTGGATGGAAGGACGTTGGATGAATGTTGGACAGATGGATGGATGGTTGGATGAATGGATGCATGGATGATATTTTTAATCAACAAATGTGTAAAATCAATTGGTTTATACAGCCACCATCAGATGTGTTTTGGAGGTTGGTGGGACATCAGCCCATTCCATAAAAACCCACAAAAGGGAATAAAGCAAGAATTTATTCTACCTCTCCTCTCCAGATTATACTTCAGTTTAACCAAATGATTGTTGAAGTTTCTTCTTTATAGAACAGTAAAGTGGCTAGTAAATGCAGACTAAGAACAATGACTTAGAAAGCCACCATTTTCACCCTCTAATAAAAACCACAGATGTTGACAGCCATCATCATTAGCTTCTAAAAGCTGCATAGGAGCCTGTCCAGTGGAAGGGTAAGACTGTCCCACCTGAAAAGTGATCAGATCAGGGTCATTGCAGGTGACAGTCTCCCAATGGGCTGACAGGAAGGACAGCCCACAGGGAAATTTTCCAAATAGATATTTTACATTCACTAAAAGGAAAAGCTTAAATCTCTGGTTCTGGTTATTCAATGTAAGAAATTCAGAGGATGGAATAATGTATAAAATAATTGTCCAGAGGTTAAATCAAGTAGAAAAAAAATGAGATAGACTAAGTTGAACAAATATAAAAGAAAACATATTCTATAGAACAAATAACTCAGTTTCTTCATCAAATAAGTTGCATTTGCAAAAAGAAAAGGAACTTTTAAGAATGTAAAAGTCATGTTCATTTTACTTCCCTCCTATGATGACCAATATTGTCAAAACAACAAGATCTGGAGTCACTTAGGAGACAAGCCTCTGGGCATGCCTGTGAAGGGTTAACTAGATTAGGTTGAGATTGGAAATTGCAACTTAACTTGGGTGGCTCCATTGTATGGGAGGGGTCCTGGCTGAAGAAAAAGCAGAAGGCAAGCTGAGCACCAGCAACCATTGCTCTCCGCTTCCTGACTGCATATGAAGACGACCAGCAGCCTGGAGATCCCCCCTACCATGATGGACTGTATCCTGAGACTGTGAGGAAATATAAACTACCTTAAAGTTGCTATTCTCAGGGTATTTTGTCTCAGCAATTAAACAAAAAAACAATAATATCCTGGTTCAAATAAGGTAATAAAGATACCATAGTTTAGAAAATATGAACACAGGTGGATCTTAGGTGATCAAGATATTGCAGTTATTACATTATCATGAGGGTGACATGGTGTGAACATGGACAGTGTGACTCTGCCTCCTAGCAATCCTCATCTGTTAGGGATACACACTGCTGTTGTTTTATTTACAAATGAACCATAGAAGCTGAGTGTGGTGGTGAATGCCTTTAATTCCAGTGCTGGGAAGCAGAGTCAGNAGGGTCTGAGTTCGAGGCTAGCCTGATCTACAGAGCAAGTTCTAGGACAGCCAGGCTACATGGAGAAACCCTGTCTTGAAAAAGCAAATTTAAAAAAAAGTATGGATTTCTTTCAAATACTCCAACAACAAAAATTTTAAAAAAACATGAGAAAAAGAGACAATAGAAAATAGCAGGAAATTAATGAGCTTCTGCTTTCATGTAATTTGAAACTCATTATAATAAATGGTGAAAGATAAACATATGATCATCTTAATAAACACAGAAGAATCATTTGACTCAACATTCATTCATAATTTAGTCGTAATTGCTGTGCTCAGCAAACTAGAAATGGAAGGGAATTTATTTAACCTGATAAAATATGCCTATCAAGATCTACAGTAAACATTCTGGTTTCTAATGAAACCGAAGCATTTTTTTTTTCAATCAGGACTGAAACAAAGATGCCCTACTCTCATCACCTCTCAGGAATGTTAATTCAGGGATCCTGGCAGATCAAGTCAAGAAAAGGAAACACATATAAGGATTGGAAAAGAAAAAGAAGCTAATTTTCTCAGATAAAGTGANTGACAGCGTAGAAAACCCATCTAAACAAATGATTAGGATCAATGAGTTAGCGGAGAATTATACAGGTAACAATCAGCTGCTGTTTGCTCTCTATGGGGGGCACTCAACTGGGGTAGAATGTGAGTGATGGGGAGGACTGCTTATTATTCCACGGAGCATGGCTGTGTATTTTTTAAAAAATATATGATAGGGGCTGGGTGATGGCTCAGTAGGCAAAGTGCTTGCTACACTACACAAGCATGTAGACCTGAGGTCAGATCTACAGCACACATGTAAAAGCCAGACATGTCTGTAATATGAAATATGTCTGAAATCCCAGTTCTGGGAGGGGTGGACAGAGTCATGAGTCCTTGGAGCTCATTAGCCAGGCAGTCTAGTCAAAATGGTGAGATCTAGGTTCAGTGAGAGAGCCTACCTCAAAAAGAGTAAGTGGTGGGGTGTGGTGAGGAAGAGGCAGGCGAGTGCCGGTGAATTCCAGGCCTATCCAAGTTACAAGGTGAGATCCTGCCTGAGAAGAAGGAGGAAGAAGAAGAGGAAGAGGAGGAGGAGGAAGAAGAGGAGGAAGAGGAGGAGAGAAAAGAGAAAAAGAATGAAAGAAAGAAGGTGGAGAGTAAGAGATGAAGACACGCAAGTTTGACTTCTGGTTTCCACATGCAAACATATGCATGGGCAAGCTCCCCTTCATATACACACATGCACACACACCACTCACACATGCACACATAATAAAATGTTTAAAGTAAATAAGATTCCTTATTTCTGGAGTTTCTCTTTTCCTTGTCTTTTAAAACTGGGTGAGGTGAGTCCAGTTGCAGTTCTGGCTGTCCACCTACCCAGGTTTGGCCTGGAAGCCACCTCCACGACCGTGCACAGTGTCTGAAGGACTTGTGCCCTAGAGATGCCTAGAGCCAGTGGAGTATCCCTGGAGCCAGAGCCACTGTGGTCAGGCCTCTGAATGAGTGAGGCAAACCAAACCCAGGTGAGGCCCTTAGAACTCACCACATCAGCCATGGCCCCTGTACTGTACCAGAGGCGGGCATGGACTANGCTGGTCAGCGTTGTGCTGGGGGCAATGGTCCTCCCACACTCATCACACTTCCTGACTAATGCCACCTCTGCCACCAATACCACACCACTTATCCCCATCACCCATATTCTGAACAGAGAGCAGGAACTGTCCAGAAGAGGATGAAAATGAGAATGGGGAGGCTTCATGAAGGCCAATGATATCCAGCCTGGGGCTGGTGAGATGAATACAGCAGAAATCAGGGACCATTGCTCTCTGTGCGTTTAAAGGCAGTGGTGCCTGGAGTCTCGGGAACAGAAGTGGCTAGGGTTTAAAGGTTGACCAAGAATCTTTTTTCTGGTATGAGCCTCCAAGTGATAGAATCCCTGTTCCTCAATAACTCTCAGCGGCTCCCTGCTGTCCNGGGGAAAAGCCTAACAATACACGAATGCGGAGAAAAGGTCCCTACAATCAGACCTCCTGATTTCATTTCTTCGCCTCCCCCCTCCCTACTTCACTAAATGGATACGATATTTGCCCCCTTGCCATGTGCTTTCCCCAGCCTGGGCTGCTCTATCCTTGCTCAATGATGACAGCTCTGACCCACAAGTCCCAGGATGTCATGTGATCCAACAGGAGAAAACAGTGTCAAGTTTCTTGCTGAATTTTTTTTCTTATCAATAAGGTCTGTGATCTGGTCTCGAACTCATGGACTCAAGTGTCCCTCCTGCCTGAGCCTCCCAAGTAGCTGGGAATACAGGTGTACACAGCCATGCCTTGCATTGCTCTTCAGAGTCGCTGCTTGTTTGAACTGGTTTTGAGGTTCTGGAGCCCACGTGGGCAAAAGTTGTCACTAAAGCATAAAGCCCAGCTATGTCTGTTAGGAACTTCATGGAGATAATTGCTGTTTTTCCTGGGAAAGTCAAGATAATTTGTTCTTAAACGTCATTTGCCCTTTTCAAAAGTTCTATAAACTGCCATTAGTATCACCAGATTGCTGCCAACACTAATGTGAGTCTGAGGCTGCCAAATGTTCAGATGTTTACAAGAAAAGCTGCAAATACTTTCCATACATGCAATTAACTTCATTGTGTGTGCACGTGTGTGTGTGTGTGTGTGTGTGTGTATGCTGAGGACTGAACCCAGGACCTTGCACTTGCTAGGCAAACATTCGACTGCATCCATATATCCACAGCTAATAACTGTTTTGAAATACTGGATGGATGCTATGAAGGTCAAATAGAAGGTAACCGTCCATCTATGGTCCAATCAACAGTGACCTCTGCTCTAGATGCACAATCCAGAGGAGGTCTTTGACTCTACGTGAAGTGACTCCCTGTTTCCAGACAATCCCCCAATTCTCCATTCTTCTCACATATCACCATCTTCCTTTTTCTACATGTCCTGCCTGGACCCAGCAGAGGGCTGAGTGTGNGAAGTTTCTCTTCCAGAACATGACAAGTAGGAATCTACTTGTATTTCTCAAAATTCACCACCAGAGGGCAGGTCTGCAAAATAAAATTTAAAAATCATAATTTGTGGTTTTTGGATTTGGGTTTTTTTTTGATGGGGGGATGTTTTGTTTTGTTTATTTGTTTGTTTTATTTTGTTTGTTTGTTGTGGGGTTTTTTAAGTTGCTGGTACTTTCAATAAAGGAATCCAGGGATTAACCACTGAAGTGACCCTGTGTGCATGTCTGAATGTACAAGCCTTCCACAATTTAAGATGGGGAGTGGGAATGTGTGTGCCCTGCTAGAGGTCATGAGNTACATTTTGAAATGGAACCTCTGAGGGTTTTACTCCAAAGACCCAATAATAATAGCTTGGTATTGCTCAGCAGTGCAACCCAGGACAAGCAGGGACCTGTTTATTTCAGGAATGCTTACAAATAAATGTGAGCCACTCAATNTGATTTGTCACAGCCACCCTTCTCTGTCAAACAGGTCACCTAAAGAGAATCTGCCCAGGCCTGATCTCTTTAGGCAACAAATTAAATTCTTGGAAGAAAAGCTGAGTATAGAGCACAGAGGGGACAAAATGAAATGTCACAGTAGACAGGGGGCAGCCATACAGTGGGCAGTGTGCTGGTGTTAGCAACTTGACCTCCAAGAAGCAAAGCTTTCATGTACAATACCCACCAATTTCTGTGGTGTGACTATTCCTACACTGACCAACTTTAGGCTCCCAACAAGATATCACTGAACACAGAATTCTCTGAGAAATGCACACCAGGAAAGCTCCCCAGCAGGAACAAGCTCACTTTAACATGGACTCTCCTACTTCTGTTTCAAAGTTAAACCCTCACTGCAGAAGCAGGCCCACTTTGACATTTGCAGGGTTTCGTGTGAGGAAGGCACAAATGGAGGTCCACACATTGTATATCTCAACAGTTACCTTATAAATGAAGCAAGCAAACTGATCAATTGTCTTATCTTGATGTCTCCATTACTACCTGGAAAGCCAAAGTTCAATTTTGAACACACCTGGCCACATGGCCACATGGGAGACACCATCTTGGGACTTCCATCCCAAATCACTGCCTTTCTTTCCACATTGATGGCACATGCAAGCCCCAGTGCATCTAGGAACACTCGTGGCCCTGAGCCATCCCTTGGGCCCAGATGTGAGCACATTGACCATGTGATCTCTGTGCAAGAGAGGCCACACCAATCTAAAAATGGGCTTCAGGTCGCTTGGAGAGGAAATTGCAGGATCCTGTGCACCTATGTCTCTAAAGTGGGGGGAGGGTTAGCTTCTAAGTATGCCCCTGTTGCCCTGTGCATTCCAAAGCCCTTGGGAAGGGCCAAGCAAGGCTGAGACCAAAGCAAGCCCTTTATGACCCAGGAGTCAAGCCAGGCAGCTTCTCTCCCATACCTGAGGGTGAAGACTGTTCAGATGTCTAACCTGTTGACAGGATATTCTGACAATCCCCAGTTTTAAACATTCCTCCATGTGGGAGCTCCTGAAATCCCAGTGATCTAGGTGGAGTACTGAGTACCTACAAGGTGCTGGTACTGAGCTCACAGTGAATAGATGGGTAGATCCTTCTGTCCCGTATTTCCATTGCATCTGACACATTTGTACAAGCCAGGACCTTAAATAGCTTTTATATTTTGGAAGAGTTGGGGGAAATTAAAAGTAGAAGGCTTGCCAGCCCCAAAGTTGAGAGCATGGGAGCACTCTCCCATTTCTCATCTGTCTTGTGGCTGCATGGGTGGGAGAATGATGCCCTCCCCCTGCCCATCAATGCCTGAGGCAGGTGGGAGAGCTGGCCCTGTGGTCATAACAGTGTGAGAACTACCCCTGACCCCCACCAGCTGCAACACTCAAGAGAGCAGGCCCTGCACCCTGCCAGGACAGAACAATAGAGCCAATCCTGTATAGGGCAGGTGTGGGTGAGCCAGCTCCAAAATTGTGAGCAGGAGAGAGCTGTCCCCATTACCCACCTGTCTTGTGGCAGCATGGGTAGGAGAGAGTTGCCCCCCCCCATGCCTATCAACATCTGGTGCAGGTGGGAGAGCTGGCCCTGTGGTCATAAGAGCAAGCAGGAGAGCCAACCCTGTTAGTGCAGGTGGAAGTGAGCCAGCCCCAAAGCTGTAAGCATGGGAGAGCTGTTCCCATTTCTCACCTGGCAGACCAACCCTACAGCTGCCCAGGACCAAACCCAGGGTAATGACTTGGCCCGCCCAATCATCCATCCNATCTATGACCTGCTGGAGCACATAAGGGGACCTGACCCATAGACCCAAAGCTTCAGGATCTCCACAACACAGGGCAACAACAGGATATTCAGGAAAAGTCCTAGTGAGGGCCCAGCATCAATAGTGTAGCAGAAACCAGAGGCCTCAAACCAGATCAATGACTCTTTGCAAGGAACACTTCCAAGTAAAGATACTTGGACAAAGGGGTTTGTGGTGTGACTCACTGTGTCACGCTGCATCCTCCATGATGAGGTTTTTAATTTTTCCCTTTTTTATTTTATCTTTTTTTCTTTTTTCTCTTAAATCTTGCTATATTGGAGGGAGATGCAGGGGTGGAGGGCTGGATGTGAAGGGACGGGGAAGTAAATGGGATTAGGATATATGATGTAAAAGACACATAGAATAAATCAAATAAAAAGTGTTAATTTAAAAATAAAAGTAGAAGGCTTGTTTGCATGAGAAAATTACACTAAATTTTGATGTCAGGGCTCATACTTGAGATTGTATTGGAATACATCTCATTGGAATACAGTATGTTCACATATTGTTTATGGCTATCTTCAGACCCCAAAAGCAGAATCGGGCAGCTTGGATAGAGACTCTATGGGTCAGAAAGCCTAAAATGTTTACTCTCTGGCTCTCTACAGGAAAGCTTTCCTGCCCCTTTACTTGCGTTTCTTTCCACTGTATCATTGTATCATGTAAAGCACACACTGGGCAAACCCTGGAGCAGAAGGAAGACAAGGAGAGTGGAGACTGGAAGTTTCCACTGGACAGACCAGAATTTTGTGTTCCCAGAAGAGGAAAGCTATATGAAGACACTAGGAACCCATTGGGGTCATATGTTGTGGCATATTTGTACACTGCATGAAGGTATATTGCTGTGATTGGTGTAATAAAAAGCTGAATGGACAATAGCTAGGCAGGAGGTATAGGTGGGACTTCTGGGCAGAGAGAGAACTCTGGGAAGAGTTGCCAGCTGAACTCAGAAGAAGCAGGATGGGCAGTACGGAAATGAGGTAACACCACATGGCAGAACATAGATTAANACAAATGGGTTAATTTGTTCTAAGAGCTAGTTGAGAACAAGCCTAAGCTAAGGCTGAACTTTCATAATTAATAATAAGTCTCCATGTCATTATTTGTGAGCTGGTGGCCCTGATGAGAAAGTACTGTTACAGTCATACTAGGGAAAGAGAAATGGACTTGGAACCCTTGGTCAACTTGCTGCCTACCTCTGTCTGTGTTCTCCCCACTAATCTCATACACAGCCTCCACATACTTAGAACCTTAAANTTCAGTTGTAGGAGTTGCTAAAGCTTCTTTGCTGAAATGTCCTTGGTGGCTNATAAGGAAATATTTAGAGCAGCTCCATCTAGTGGAACAATAATGAGAGTCAGAGACATTACTTANAACATTCTAGTAGACAGAGACAGGCAGACAGACAGATGGAGACAGAGAGAAATTGATGAGTTTGTTAATGAAATCATTTACTTACTTCAATGTATCCAAAATACTATTGTTTCAAACATAATCACTATAAATTATTGTCTTAGGGTTTTATTACTATGACCAGACACCATGAAGGAAAACATTCAATTGAAGCTTACAGTTTCAGAGGTTTAGTCCATTATCATAATGGCAAGAAGCATGGCAGCATGCAGGCAGACATGANGATGGAGAAGGAGCTGAGAGTTCTACATCTTGATCCACAGGTAGCAGAAGAGGACTGTGTGTCATACTAGGCGTAGCTTGAGCATATAAGACCTCAAAGTCTGCCCCACAGTGACACACTTCCTCCAACAAGGCCACATCCACTCCAACAAGGCCACACCTCCTAATAGTGTCATTCCCTATGGGCCAAGCATTCACACACAGGAGTCTATGGGGGCCATACCTATTCAAACCACACAATTATTCCTTTTTCATACTAAGTCTGTGAAATCTGGTAGGTATTTTATACTTACAACATTTCAATTTAAAAATCTCATGATAATTTTTTCAAAAATCCTTAGTGTTATTTTTAAAAGCCATAAGGGAATATACTTTCATAAGTTTACCTAAAATATATATAGAATGTGTATGTGTGCATACACATTTTTATTAAAGTTATATCACATGAGGTGATGGCATGCCCTGCAAAAAGATAAGCATTATCTAACAAAAAACCATTGTTGTTGTTGTTGTTGTTGTGCAAACTGTCCCACATCTGGTCACTGAGAGTTCTTTCAGGTTGGACACTGTGTCTTTTCAACTCCATTCTTGAGCCTTTTGCTTTCTAGCACCATAATGCATCTCAGATTGCTCCNGCCCTCCCTCTGGAATACTTCATCCCATATTTCATCTATTTTTGTTACCTGTATTTGTTGATTGAATGGCAGGATGCATGTTCTATAGCATATAGTAAGAAGTCAGAGGACAATCTTCAGGAGCTGATTCTGTCCTTCTACCATGTAGGTCCCAGAAATCAAATTATCAGGCATAGTAGCAATAGCCTTTACCATGAAGCCATATAGCTTCACTTTTTTAAAAAGATCACCTCAGCCAACAGGAAGCAATGAACAAACACTCCTATAATGACAAGGACTGCTCCTTTGTAACATTCCAAATGGGAAGGAACTAAAATCCTTCCTGTGGCCTCAAGGCTTTTATTAGGTCCCAGATTTCAATACCCAGTCCCCCGCATACTCATGCACTTGTATTCCAGTTCCAGTCATGTTCTGATGTTTCCTGGAGCGCCCCACGTATTGCAGCCTTGACTGAGCTTTGTCAGCCTGCAGCTCTCACCTCCCTCTCTTCACCTCCCAGAAAGCCTTCCTTGATGTCTCTTCCAAAGGAGCCCCTGTCCTCAATGTCCTCAGCATCCATCCCATCACTGCCCCTTGACCTTGCTGTACTCTCTGTTGTGTTTACTCTAAATTGTACCAATCACAGACTCTTTGTATTCACTTCTGGCATTTNAAATGAGGGTTATATAAGCATGAATACAGCCGCTGTATGTGCAGACAAAGGAAGGAAAGGGGAATTGGGTGTCCAGACCTGACAAACAGTGTTCCATTGGTGACATGGCAAAGTTCCAATGCACATTCCTCTTTGCTTGACACAATAATTCCACTAATGGAAAAGTCCATGTTTACGAAAATCGAGCAAAAAATACTTCTGTGTTTACATATTAAATAGAATTAGGGTTTAGGTCTTGGTAGTTATAAACAGGTTTTTCTCCTACTTGAATGTCAGGCAGGGCATGGTAGACAATTCCTCTTTGAGCCAGGCAGTCCAGGGACTTGTAGGATGCCCAGCGTCTCTGACCTTGTCCTGACTTGGCCTGCAGCTCCCCCTCCCCCAATCACTTCAGCCCCAGAAGAACATCAGCTGACCCCTTTTTGGTCTCTCCACCAACCTGGAGTGCAGGAGGCCCCGCTGTCCACCATCACACCAGGCAGGTAGTCCCTCGGAGCTCCTCCTGAAGTCACTACTCCCCTTGCCACGCGCTCATCCAAAGGAAACAGACCCCACACCTGTGGCAACTGTGTTACCTAGAGGGGTGCATGGAACTCTGCCTGACCATTGAGGCCAAGGAACAGACCTGTCAGTGTCTGAGAGGAGTNAGCCTGGGTCAAAATGGAGACTGTTCCATGCAGAAGGAGTCAGGCATCAGCATGGGCTGCTCACTTCTCCCTAGATGAGTCTCAGACCTTACTTTCCTCTGGTCACCAGGACAGCGGGGGAGACAGGAAAGCATTCAGAGACAAACTAGGACCAAGTTATGGAGTGTAATTTAGTTTTATTATTTTCAATGTTGTGCAAACACCCTACCCAAACAATATCCCCAGCCCTTATAACATACCTTAAAAGACAAGCAAGCTGTATGTATGGCAGCCAAGTCTGACCCCTGAACCCTTGGGGATATGATGCTCCTCCAACGACTATTTCATTTATTTTTAAGCCAGGGTCTCATGTATCCCAGGCTAGCTTCAAACATACTATGAAGCCAATAATGACCTTGAACTTCCTGTCCTCCAGCCTCTGTCTTCCAAGTGCTGGGATTACAGGCACCNGCCACCATACTTGTTTGTATTCTGCAGTGCTGTTGAACCCAGAGTTTCCTTAATGCCAGGCAAGCATTCTGCCAACTGAACTATGCCCCTAAGCCCATACAACAACAGCTCTTTTTAAAGGCAGAGCATCCCAGATCTATGTACAAGANGCTTATAGGTACACCANATGCCTGATCTTGTGTAAGCCTCCCAAAGTACAACATCCACATGTACAGAAGAAAACTAAGGCTTGGAAAGGCCAGGCAGCTTTACNCATATCACACAGCTGATAAGTAGCATCACAGTTCCCCCACATCCGGGGCTTCCTCTAAGCTGCCTCCCCACCATGGCCTGAAGGGGGAAGGTCATCTGTAAGGTGATATCAGGAGCAGGATTTACAAAAAGGCTCCTGACCAAGAGGAAGCATCAGACCACCTATGATAAAGGCAGACTGCTGTCAGAGACTGGGTGAGCTGGCTGTCAGCAAACTACTGGAGGTGCCCACCAGGGAAGGCAGAGTAAGGACTCACTGTCTATGTGTTCCCTGTTTCTCTGTCCTTTCTGACCATGCCACTGTTGTCCTGGATATTTTGGTTTCCAGGAATGGCCCACAACTGGTCCCTCTGTGCAGTAGATAGACTGCTAGCAGGAGACAGGTCTTAGCAAGCAGAAACAAGGCAACTAGCAAGGGGTTGTGCACAGCTGCCCACTTGCTGGCAGGACTCGGAAACTTTTCTGCCTCTAGGCATGAAAGGGCAAAGGGTAGAAACAGTTATTAGACACCAGTGAAAGCTTTTCTGGTAGGGAAAGGCTTGTCTGCTAGGAATGGGTTTCACTTTGTAGAGTGCATCAAAACACCCGGAAGGCATGTTAAATGTACATTGACGCTGGGCAGATGGTGCACGTGTCTTAGCTAGTGTCACTATTGCTGTGATGAAACACCATGACCAAAGCAACTTGGGGAGGAAAGGGTTCATTTGGCTTACACTTCCACATCACTGTTCATCATTGAAGGAAGTTGAGGCAGAAACTCAAAGATGTCAGGAACCTGGAGGCAGGAACTGATGCAGGGAGCATGAAAGAGTGCTACTTACAGGCTTGCTCTTCATGGCTTGCTCAGCCTACTTTCTTATAGAACCCAAGACCACCAGCCCAGGGATGGCACCACCCCATCAATCACTAAGAAAATGCCCTATAGACATATCTACAGCCCCACTTTATGGAAACATCTTCTTAATTGAGGTTCCTTCCTCTCAGATGACTTTAGCTTGTGTCAAAATGGCACTAAAGTAGCCAGCACAGCATGCTTGCCATTCTGATGCTCAGGAGACTGAAACAGGAGGAGTGTCACAAGCTCAAAGGCCAGTCTGGGCTACAGTGTGACCCTGTCTCAAAAGAAATGTATGTGGATGAACCTGTGTGAGCTGTGCAGGTGTATGTCATTTGCTCTTTAACAAAGGGTCAGCCAAGAATTTGCATTTTTATTTTTAATATTTATTTTGAATTATGTATATGTATATGGTGAGTGTGGGGGTGTATGTGGATATGTACTTATTAAGAATAGATGCTGGCAAATTCCAGAAGTGTAAGATCCACCCAGAGCTAGGGCTGGAGTTACAGGCAGTTGTGAACCACCTGAGGACCCCTGGAAGAGCATCATGTGCTCTTCACCCTTGGGCCATCTCTCCAGCCCAGAATCTGCATTTTTAGCAAGCACATGGGTGGCGCAGCTAGATGATACTCTGAAAACCACAGTGGAAGAGGAGAGTCCTGGAAAACATCCTCCCTTTTCTTCTATCTGCCAATCCCTCCCAATTTGTTTTTCCCTTTGGCTGGACCTAACCTGACCCTAAGAGACAAGGGATCCAGGGAGGAGGAGCCCATGGAGGTCTGGTCCCAGAAACAAGCAGGGAAGAGAATGAATCTAAGATGCAGAGAATGGAAATTACCAGAAACCTTCCCAAGCCTTCCCTTGCTTGTCATTTTCCACCAGCTGGGGGAGACGGGAATCTCATTCTCACTCATTTTCTGCACTTCGCTTCTCTGAATTGAGTCTCAAATGCCAGAATACATAACACTTTGCTGGAGGCTTAAAGGAAACTCCGATCCTCTCAATTCTATTTAGAAAATAAGCCACCATGTCCTGATGCCCTGAAGTCCCCATTTCTACTGTTGAAACATGCTGAGACTCACACATGAGAGAAGGCTTCCCCTTCTTTTGTACCTCTTCCATTTCCAGCCTTTTTAGGGATTTCTAGGAGGCCTCTCTTGGATAGTGCATGGCATTTTGTCCTTAGATTTTGAGAGTTTTGTCACTGTTGCTAAATTCCTTCCCTGGGGAAAACATAAACAATATCTACCTCTCCTCCTACATTCCCAACGTCAAACCAAGGCACAGGTCCACCAAAGTTCACCCAAGAGACCAACGAGTTTATCAGACTTAGATACAGAGCAATGGATGAGAGTCCTCAATGGGTACATGGGTAACCTTAAAGTAGCCACACTGGAAGGCCAGAGGGGCTGATGGCATCCCTGTGGCTGCATAGATGGAAGCTCCTCCCCTCATTCTTCTCTACCAATAGCCTCCAGCCTCTCCCCCACGATCACATGCAATTATGGCAAAATTGCATACACCGAGTTAGGAGGGGTGGCTAGATACTCAGGTGAGGGCCCCATGACCTACCCTGCCACTTCCTTCTGTGGAGGAAGGCAAATAGAAGATAGGCCCGGCTGTGAGGATCTTCTGTGAGCAGACCCAGCAGAACTTCTGAAGATAGTGGCAGTTTGGCTTGGAGCATAGTACTGTAGGCAGTCAGCATTGTTATTGATGGTGCTGATGCTGGTGCTGGTGCTGGTGCTGGGGGTGCTGATGCTGGTGATGGTGGTGGTGGTGCTGCTGCTGCTGGTGGTACTGGGGCTGGCTGCAGCGGTGGCGGTGATGGCAAGGGTGGTGGTGGAGGTGGTGGTGGCAGTGGTGGTGGTTTTACCTAAGTGAATGATGAAACAGTATTTCTAGGACTGTTCTCTTCTTATAGTCTCTGTTCCCAGCTTTGAGGTGAGATAACTGTTTTTTAAACCAGTGATCCTGAAGCCCTGAAGACTGGGTGTTAGAAAGCTCAGGAGATGGGAAATCTGTTTAATTATATTCCATTTCCTGTTTGTGAATGAAATCATTAACCAATGTCATCAACTTTTCAAAAATTCCTCCTGAATCAAGGCTAGCCCTAAGACTTAGAGAATTCATGAACACCAACTCCCAGACTCAAGTGGGATGGATAAAAAGAACAACCAGGTTGGTAGGTGGCTGACTCAGAAACCAGAGAGGGCTAAATCATGTCCAAATGTGTGTCTCTCCTGCTTTGATGAACCCTTCTGTCCCTTGGGAGCTCTGAAGACATTCTCCTTCCTGATGCACCAGGCGGTGACTTGACCGCCACACTGGTGGTGTNCCTTCCTCACTGTGTCCCTGACCCTAAGAAAGCCTAGGGGCTTCTGCTCAGTACAAACTCTTCTCTACTTGTAGCCACCTCCTGCACTGGGGTGAGGAAGATCACAGGANCCTCATCCAGGTGCTGCAGAAAAGAGTCCTAGGAGCATTGGATTTGTGTCATCTGGAATAGACAGAAGGGAGCGGTGACAGCATGCACAGGATGTGCTGCCCGGAGGAGAGAGCCTGGCAACCGCTGCCACGGCCTCTCCACCCCGCTCCTACCCGGAAGTCATGCCTGTGGTAGTTCCTTTTATTGTGCTCTGACTGAAATCCCTGAGAGAACAACTCGTAGGAGAATTTATTTTGGCTCCTGGTTCCAGGGGTATCGGTCAATCATGANAGGGAAGACACAGTGGAGCAGAGCCACTATGGCAGCCAGGAAGCTAAGGGTCGGGTGGAGGCTGGAGCCAAAGGCATGACTATTTCCTCAAGTGCTGTGGGATGTCTTTCTGTACGCTGTGAATATGTGTTGCTATGATTGGTTAATAAAAAAGCTGCTCTGGCCTATGGAAAGTCAGGTTATAGCCAAGCAGGAAATCCAAGAGAGAGACAAGAAGAAGAAAGATAGAGGCAGAGGAGACGCCAGCCTGCCACTCAAGGAGGAACATGCCAGCAGACCGGTAATGCCACGTCTATGTGGCAATACATAGATGAATAGAAATGGGTTAATTTAAAATGAAAGAGCTAGCTAGCTAGTTCTTACCCATAGGCCATACAGTTTGTAATTAATATTAAATCTCTGAGTGATTATTTTATAAGTGGCTACGGGACTGCAGGTGAGAGAGATTTGTCCCGACTGTGGGCAAGGCAGGGGACACAGGAAATTTTCCAGCTACAGTGGAGCAGAGCCTGTAGCCAAAGGCATGCTCCCATGACTATTTCCTCAGGCCCAGCAACGCCTCCTGAAGTTTCCACAACCTTCCAAAACAGTACCACCAGCTTGGAACAAAACAAAAAATATCTGAGTCTGTGGAGGGCAGTTTCTACTCAAACTCTTTTCAAGTCTCCTCTTGTACCGGGCATGGGTTGGGAACTTTGTCTTGGTGAAGCAAGCTGTCAACAAACAGTGAGACAGTCAGTCCTTAGTAGAAGGGATGAGAAGGGAAAGTGGGAGAACATGGAGTTTCCAGAGCATGAGTGACCTAAGCCCAGCTTTGGAAATGAGCAAGAGATTACAAAGGCTTGGAAGATTCCTGGCAGGGAGCGTGCGTGCACAAAGGACNCCACACACAAGAACAAGACTAGCAAAGCTGCCACAAGACACTGAGAAAGCCAAGAGAAAGAAGTCACACTGAAAAGAGGCACACAAACAGAAATGGGGAAAATCTGTGACCACTTCTTGCGATATACTTTACCCAAGTGAAAAAGGTCACATTTTAACTTGAGAGCAATGGGAAGTTACTGATGAGCTTAAGCAAAGAGGAATCAGGTAAATCTGGTTCATAGTTTTAAAGGATCACTGGGAGATTAGGTGGAATTAGAAAGAGAGAGAGGCAGGAATGAATGTAAGACTGGTTGAGTGAGCTGGNTAAGTCTCCAGAGTAGAGACAAGAGCCTTGGCTGAGGGGAGACACTGGAGAGAGTCAAACAGGGACATAAAGATAGTACTTGCTTAAGGTGCACAGGTGAGAGACAGAGAACCAGACCCAACCCAGGGAGTGTTTGTTTTGTTTTGATTTTTGTTGGTTTTTTGTTTTGTTTTGTTTTGTTTTGTTTTGAGCCAATGGTAGAGAAGTTAAGGGAGATAGAATGGAAACAGAGCGTATCAAAAGTGTATCACAGAATGGCCAGACTGAGGCACTAATAGCTATGCTGGACAGCCAGCTGGATATTCGGATCTGAGGCTGGAGTTGGGAGTGGCAATGCAGGATTTCAACGGGTCATCTTGCCTATCTTAGAGTCCCCCATTAATCTAGATATTGCTGTTAACATATTTTATAGATGTGACTGAAGTTCACAACCAGTTAACCTTAAGTAAGGGTCATTCTGCTACATATTCTAGGTGGGCCTGAGTCAATCCATTCCAAGACTTTGTGATCAGAACTGACATTTCCCTAAAAAAGAAGAAATTCTAACTATGGACAGCATTTCCCTCAGTCCCCAGAAGGTGTTTTTCCTGGAGTACGCCCTGCAGGTTTGGGGTTTGCCAATAAGCCCTTAAAACCACACAAGAATTTTCCAGAAATAAATACCTTACTACATATTCATTATGTGTATTTTTATTCCATGATCACAAATGCTGAGATGTTCTTCACATAAGTGCATAGCAAAAAGTGGCAGAAGTGCATTCAACTCCATTTTGGAAATTCTGCCTAATCCTAAACTTAAGTGAGCAATGCAAAGAACAATTTTTAAAACCAAACAGTCTAACCTAATACAATACAAAGATATAGTAATTGATACTTACAAGCTGAGGAATGGTAGTGGGGAAATATTAAAAAGTCCTTGTTTTCTGTAATTAAACCATTATGTTTTTATAAGAGCAGATAAATTTTTACATACAGTAAAGACACTGCAACTCATACAACAGTCTCAAATCTGAGCAGAGGGGTTTCCGGGAGTGCTTGTCCATTCATTGGCCAATGACATGATGGCATTCACAGGGCAAAGTGCACATTTTATGTGTTCAAAACCAATCAGCGGTGAAGCTGTGGGCTGCAACAAGGGAGAGCACTACCACAACAGTTCAGATCCATTACGTGTTTGAGCTTGAATTAGCTTTTGGTCATTGCACATTCAGAAACCTCACACTGTTGGTGAATTTTTCATGACCTCTACATTTAGCTACAAGATTCCATTAGGCTCACAACTCATAGTTCAAGAGGCTGTGGATGATANCACATACCATAACCTGTATATGTTCTCTAGTGAAAGAAAAAGGAGAAAAATAAGGACAGAGTCTTTAAACACTCTGACCGGAAAGGAGGGAGCAGCTGTATGAGAGAAAATGAAATTTTGAAGCTCAACGAGGTAGACCAGTGGCCTAAACAGATCAATCCCTGTCTTCCAGACCATTGACTGGTTCAAGGGTAAGTATGTGATCCCAACAGACCACAGCGACTTTGAGGGCCAAAGTTATCTTTCACATTAAGAAATCAGCCTTGGCGAGATGGCTCAGTGGGTAAGGGCATTTGTCACCAAGCCTGATGACAGGAGTTCAATCTCCTGGACCCACATGATGGAAGGAGAGAATTGACTTCCATAAGCTGTCCTCTGATGTGTACCATGACACGAACACACACACACACACACACACACA
>LZPO01044487.1:41915-52836 GCA_001675575.1 Neotoma lepida | reverse complement strand
GTCTTAAGGATCCACCATCTAGGAAGTTGTTACCTGTCAGGAATGGAGTGCCAATTTTTAGCCAATGTGTCAACTACTGCCTAGGGTTGAGGGAAGACATAATAAAAACTAAAACTGTAACAGAGCTCCAGACTTTAGTAGGCCCCCCAAACCTTAGCACAACTGATTCCATGATGGAGTACCATTCAGGCTATAAAACTCAGCACACAGACAGCACCACCTCCCAAAATTAAAACAAAGGCCTAATCCATCAAAGTCCATAGCTCCAGGAAAGTCTCTAAGGTACTAACCTTGCTTTTTGGCTTCTGTAGTTCTGCTTCTGGCTAACCTAGAACAAGATATTGCTTAAAAGCTCACCCAGAGAAAGGCTTGGGGCTACACTGGGATCCCAAACACCCAGTGTAGTCGCCGGCTGGCTGATAAAGATTTGCTATTGGCTTAAACCCGTGTCCAAGCAGTCTTCTCTGGTGGATGCCCNACAACAAAACAACTACTCTTCTCTAAAGCTTTATTTCCAAAGTATTGTCTTGTGAAACGCTGTTGACCTGCGTTAGAGGGTCTCNTCCCTCTAAGCCAGTGGTTCTCGAACCCTTTGTGGGTTGTTACCCTTTTGGGGGTGGAACAACGCTTTCATGATGGTCTCCTAAGACCACCAGAAAACAAAGATATTTACATTCCAATTCATAGCAGTAGCAAAAATACAGTTATGAAGCAACAACGAAAATAATTTTATGGTTGGGGTCCACCACAGCATGAGGAACTGTGTTAAAGGGTCGTCACAGCATTAGGAAGGTTGAGGACCACTGCTCTGAGCTTATGCAGAGGAAACTTGTTTTCTCCCTAAACACAGANGCAATTGGTTCAGGCATTTCTTTGTCTCCTGTGCTAGACTCTCACTCAAAAGCTGCCCTCCTGATGCAGCTCTGCCCTGCGGCTCTCTAATTACATGCTTTGGGTAACTTCTGCAAACACTTACCTTGGAGGGGGTCCAAGCAGCTTTCGACTGAGTCCCATTGCATACAGAAGGTGTCTCTGTGACCTGCCAGTGCATATTTGCTTAGTGATGACAGGGGTCACCAAAGTCCAAAACCTTTGAAATCACAGCCTCCAACCCAGTCACCAGGCAAAAATCAGCGCACACCTCATACTCAGCCAAATACTTTTGGAGTTTGCTGTACTGGGGCCATTGAAATGTATTTATATAGCTGGAAATTTCTGTTGCCAGCCACAGAAAATCCAAATCAGACGAGTTTACACACAAAGGCGAATGTATTGTTGCTCTAAATGAAGATTTGGGGGAAACCTCAGGATCCAGGTATTTAACTGACCTGAGGGGCAATCTCTCCCTCTGTTAGAAGCCCTTCCTTTCATTTTCCAAATGACCGTGTCTCATTTCTGTTCAAACACTTCAGGTGAGCACAGGGTCAGTACCTGGCTGAAGCACACCTAGAGAAAGGATCTGCTGAGGAAGGCATTTTCCAAACCAGAGGTGAACCATACAGGAAGACAGAGATGACAACCTATCAAGGACAGGAGCATCCAGCCAACAGTCAGGANCCCTTTATCTGTGACACTTTCAAATCAACTGTCCTAACGATGATAGCAGATAGACCATTAATTTTATCACTTTTTAAAAGTTATCTGCAAACAATGTGCCACCAACTTCTCCCAGGCTGACAGGTCCCGTAGCCCTGTGTTTCTGGAGCCCCTCCTCTCCCTTAGCATCTTTCTGGATTATTGACAATCACAGCTTTGCATGCTCTTCCTGGCTGTAACTTTCAGCTTTTCCGTCTCTCCTGGTGAGATTGTCTAGCTGCACTCAGAACAGTTGTATGTGAACACCTCACTGTGTCTGACACTGAACTCCACCTTTGCTCCTCCCACGGTGGCTCTGACCTCAGAAGATGCACACATATGACAAGCAGTCAGGAGAGCNAGGAGGAATGTGTAGGACACCTCCCTCACCTTCAAGTAAGTCAGCGAGGGTGTCCCTCAAGACAAGCCTATGTGCTGGACCTCATGTGGGGATGCACGAATGTGACCTGACATTGACTCAAATTATTCATTCACAAATCTTTGCCCTTGTCCAAGACAAACAGAGTCTCATTTTTCCCCAGGTGCTTCCTGGAAAGGAAGGAAGCTGCACAAGTCACAATCCTTGCTGTTTGCCCTTTGTGCTCCCCTGGACTCCCTATTTTCTTGCCTCTCCATGGTGCCAGGCCTGGAAGAGACAACGAAACATGTCTGAGAAGCATCTCAGAGTGGTCTCCAATGCATGTCAGGTAAGCCCTAGAGCCCTTGGGAAAGCACAAGCTCTAAGAGGAGAGGAATACTGCAGAGATGGATGATATCCGACATCTATCTCAATCTGAACCCTGGATACCAATGGGATTATTTGGGATTGTTTCTACAACACCCCAACTTCCAATCCCAAATTCATGATACTACAATATTCCCTGAAGGTTTGTGTGTAGCCCAGTGGTAGAGTGCTTGCCTAGCATGTGGAAAGCCCTAAGTCTGATCTCTAGTNCCACCCCAAAAAAGCAAGCCAAATTCCCAACAAGTTCCTTCACATTGCCCCACTCACATACACTTCCAGCCACCTGCTCTCTGAGGCTAAAGAGTTCCTGCCCCAATTCAGAGGAGACTAAAGTTGTGAGATTAACAACACTCAGCTAAAATGCCATGACTAGGGCATGGTATCAGGACATAAATCAAGATCACATGCCATCCTTACTCATCAGGAGGGACAGGTGTCAACAACCTGAACAAGGCTACCCACAAATGCCATGCCCCCCCAGCCTATTCCAGTGATCAAATGATCGCCCCTGGAGAGCCATCCCTCTGAGTAACAAAGCTCAATAGTTGCAGATTGCAGATTTGAATTCTTTCATTGAGTTGCTCCTCAGCTCACAGGCCCAGGGAGATGNGGGCCTTGCTGCAAAGAAAAGGAAGGCATAGCCCTGGACATGGAAAGGGAGGCCTGCCAGTGGGGCCCTAAGGGGGCCTGAGTGCCTTTGAGCATGGCCACTCCAAGAGTCCTACAGACCCAGAAAGGGATGGTGAGATTGCCTTCTGACTGTTTGGAGTCTTCCTTNAAAAAAAGGCATAATGTGGGTGCTGGCATGTGCTTCTCTCCTTCTGTATATTCCAACAGCCACTGTGCTCCACTATGGGCAGCATGAAGAAGTACTAAAGAGATCATATATCAGACTGTTACTTTCAATAATATTGCTCCTCAAAGCCACCAACTGTTGTTTTTCCGTCGGCACAGTGGCTGCCCCTGATCTACAGCAGTAATTGCAGCTCCACAGTTACTGGCCCACTTCTCAGGAGCAGCCCAGCAGGACTTTTACATCCCACCTGATTGGCCTCCTGCCACTGCCACCAAATGTAGTTTTTAACTAAATCTCTACCGTTCTATTTATTAAAAAGACTTGGGAGTCTTTTTTATAAGGCTGAGGTGAAAACTTGCTAGCTCAGAGAGGTTAAGGAGCAACTAGCTGACCTTCCCTCTTTGCCAGAGTCTCAGATTGTCCTGCCACTCTGCCAAACCAGAAAAGGACACCACACTCAAAGTCCCTCCTTACTACTTCCTGTATGTCTCTCTATTCATCTTCCAGACTCCTTCTAACTCTCATGATTACTTTCTGTCAACTAGTTGCTGGCTCTGCCTCCTGATCCTAAGTTAATTTTATTTAATTAATGCAAACGCAAACTTGGGGGTTCACAGTGTGATTGAATATTTGACTCTGCCATGCTCTTGGAGAGACATCACTTCTGTGTCTTTCTTTAGTCATCCATCGTGTTCCCTTAGCACTCCATGTTGGCTTCAGGAACTAAGGCTTCCTGGCCATCACCACTGATTCACCAATTCCAGGAGCCCAATGGGTGGCCAGCCCTAGTCTCTTCCTGAGATGCCAACTTCTTGAATCAACCTGAGCCCAGGTAAAGTTTCTTTCCCTGGAATCTACTGACTCTTGGAAGTGATCAACAGAACCCTTGCACATTTTCATTCACGATTAGGAGTTTTTCTAGAAGACAGCCTCTTCCTAGGCTTCATCAATTATCCACAAAGTGACCCACTGCTAAGGTCAACCCCTGAATGGTTTTGCAATCCTTCTACAGAGCTTCCACCAGCACATGTGGTGGAACGGAATGGAGACCTTTCCGGCTCACACTGGCCAGTGCTATATAAGGAACTCAAACTCAGCCTTGGAGGTCAACTTCATAATGAGTTCAATTTTTAAATGAGGACTAGTTTTATTCACATTTGGTAACTAGACACTAGAGCTGTCAACACATTTATACAAGTCACAAAGTCCCTAAAAATAGCACTTGTAGCCAGCCACTGGATTCCACAATGCTGAGGATTTAATGAGACCATTCTTCCCATGATGGAAAATGTCTACACATTGATAAACATGTNGTCAACTGCGGCACAGCAGCGAACACCTAAGTTTTGGGGTTTGTTTGGTTGGCTTTTTAAAAATAATAACATCGCTGTCTTGTAGGAAGAACTGTTTATATTTTCAGATTAATATTAGACTGGTGTATTTTAAGCAGAATTTTGAAGGGTGACAACTTATTTTCTTCCACAGAAATAAGAATTTAAATGGTCTTANAGAAATACTTACAATCTGGTTTCATGGTTTTCTGCTGTTTGCTAGCNGCAGTGAGGGTTTTAGTAGTTAGAAGTCCCAACAAAATCAAAGCAAGTAAAATAACATGTAAAACTGGATGCAGAGAAATGTATGGTTGACTGTGGTTGGCTGTTTCATCCTCTTCTTCCCTTTTCTGATTTCCCCAATCGTTTTCTGAGCTCAGAACAAGGAATCTACTCTCAGCCAGCTTCCCAAGAAGGCCTACCACCATGAAAAAAAAAAGTTAAGGAATTATTGACTCCTGTATACCCTGGACCATACTGGTCTTTATTAGAGACATTTTAGTAAAAGATGATGAATTGAAAATCTGATTGTGAAGAGAGTCATGACACACATGAAACAAACAGAAATACAAGACAGTATAGCCAATAAATAAATAATNGTGAAGTGTTGACTCAACAGGCTATTTCTTTAGAGGACAGAATAGATTTCAAATAGAGAGGAGGGTAGGGAGATGGCATGAGGACCTGAACTCAGATCCCCAGCAACCTACTTAAAAAGANAGACACTGTAGTGAGTATCTTTTATCCCAGTGTTGGGTCAGGTGGAAACAGGTAGATCCCTGGAACTCACTGGCCAGCCATCTAGCTGAACCAAGTCAGCTGCAGGTTCAGTAAAAGACCTTGTTTCAAAAAGTAAAGTGGAGAGTACCCAACATCACCACTGACCTACATACACACACACACACACACACACACACACACACACACACGTACGTGCATACACGCACACACAAATGCATGGGCGTGCACCTACACCAACCCACACACATCCATACACACAAAGAAAGAGATTTGAAATAGAACTACTAAATTGGACCTTGAAATAAGATGATATTGATAGTATTGATAGATGATATTGATCAGTAGTAAAAAACTACTTTGTATGGATGGCCTCGTTTAATCGTCAGAACAACTCATTTCACAGATAAGGAAACCAAAGCTCAGAGAGGCAAAGGACTTTGGCCAGNGATGGAATCAGGTNCATCAGCAGTCTAAGCAGGGATCCTTCCCAGCACGTGAGATGTGGCCCCTCCCACACTGGTAGACAAGAGCTGAATGTGTTGTCTCTCAATGAAAACCNTCTTGATATTGTGAAGTTGTAAAACTAATGCAGTATGATTCAAGAGCCCCTGGCTCAACCTAGGCTTCNAAAAGGAAGGTAGTCATGGCTTGTTAACTGAGTTAGAGACTAGCTGGTCATTGGTTTGTTCTGAATGGGTCCCAAATCCCCCACAGAGAGAAATGAGAAGCAGGAAATTCTATGAACCAGAAACAAAAGATGGGGGACCAAAACAAAAGACCTCACTCATTGGCAAGAAGAGGAAGGACTAACCTTAAAAATATTTTTTTTATTTTCTTACATTCCTTTATTGTGTGGGGGCTTGTGTGTGCATGTGTGTATCACTGCACACATGCAGAGGTCTGAGGACAACTTGTGGAAGTCTGTTCTCTCCTTCCTCCATATGGGTTCCAGAGAACGAACTCAGTTTTTCAGGCTTAGCAGACAGTGCTTTATCTGCTCAGCCAGCACTCTGGCCTCCAAAATGACTAGCTCTCTGACTGATCCAATGCCAATGGCCTCCAGATAGAGAAGAGGCATGGGTGTCTATGAACCACATACCTAGGATCATGGGTGATGGAATCCAATCTACCATAGGCTATGTGGTACCCAGGCTCCAAGATGACTTCACATTTGTGTCGTCTCCTGCTCTATTGCATCAACACAGTGCTCCCTGCCCCCTTCGTGTGTGGTGTGTGTGTGTGTGTGTGTGTGTGTGTGTGTGTGTGTATCTCACTCCAATAGAAGTTAGCTACCATATTATGACAGGCCTATTTTTCTAGGTGCAAATCAGAGTCCAGAGGGGCTTCCACTGAGATTTCTAAGTTGTGTGCAAAAATAACGAATTAGATCAGAAGTACATGGCTAGTGATAGAAATAAAGGCATTTTATGAAGAAAGAAGGCACTCCAGAGGGTAGAAATGGGCCACTGAGCTGGGAAAATGCAGAAGCAGCTCAACAGCTCCACCACCTTGAGTTCTGATCCTTTAGAGGTCATTACAGTGTACACATCCCTCAGGTTCTTCTCCAGCTTGTTCTAGTTCATTTATTTAGTCCAGAGAACAAGGATTTCCAATCCTTCTGTCAAATGCTTGCGCTCTCTCTCTCTCTCTCTCTCTCTCTCTCTCTGTCACACACACACACACACACACACACACACACACACACACACACACACCTATTCTACTGCCACTACTGTGTAGAAAAGCCGAAGTTTTGCCAACAACCAAATGAATTTAGAAGCAGATTCTCTGACCTGAATCAAACTTCAAGAAGAACTGGCTCAGGGAACATCTTGACTGTGACTTCATGAGCAATCCTGAGCCAGAACCACCCAGCTAAGCTGCTCTGAGACATTGGCCTCAGAAACTGTGGAGGATGATAAATGTCCGTTGTGTTGACTGCTCCTTTTTGCATTAGACCTTAGAGGGTCAGTATAGGGGTGTGGGGGAGCTTGCCAATCAGACAGAGGAGCTGCTCCTGACAAATGCAGAAGGAGGGAGGGGCCTTGGGATTCTCCTGACTGTAAGTCCAAAACTCACTCTGCTTCCTGTTTCCACACAGGCTACTCCTTCTCCAACAGCGGCATCCTCACATGACTACCTGTCTTCCCCTTCAGGAGCCTTCTCTCATCTCCTCCACTGGGTGCTTCCTCAGTCCTCTATAAGCATCCTGGCAAGATCAAAGATTATTCTAATGAGAGATGCATGCCTCTCCCTTTGACTATCATGCCCTTGAAACAATAGGCCACACGGAATTGGAATTTCCTCAGGAATCCAGAGCCCTGGTGCTCGCTTCCCAGAAAGAGATTTCACACACTTCTGACAACTTGCTACCACCTTGGAGTAGAGACTGGAGCCCTAACAATGATGGGTCTGTGACAGATGAGACCACACCTTGACCAGGACAACTTAACTAGGCATACCTCTTACCCTCTATTTGAACCTAAATCTCATGTCACAACCCTGAAAGTGGGCTTGGAGTCACTGGACGGCCTTGTTTGCTCTCCTTCCTCTGCTATTACTTTGTCTCTTTCTTTGGCATATTGAAGACAGGTGGCCCTAGGCTTTGTCCTAAAATGCCAATAACAATCCCATGGCCCCCAACCCCNCTCCACTCGCCTCATTTTTCACAGCCATGACTCCTTAGGGCCTGCTTACTTGTCTGTCCACCGCACAGAACACAGCAGGGCTGATCCCAGCACCTAGCAAAGCGCTTGTAACATCACAGCTACCCAGAAAGTTAAGGACTTCCAAGTTTCAATGGCTCCAGAAACTCGGAGCCATTGCTAGTTCTGGCGAAGGGAAGCAGCTGCAAGAAAGAGCTAGAGGAGACTCTTCAGGTTACGAGGACAAGGGACTCCCCGTTAAGAGAAGCCAGAATCAAGGCCACCAGGCTGGCTGCCCTCAGAGCTGAAACATAATGCCAAGTGAGCTGAGACTAAGAGGCCAGCTCTGGACAGGACCCAGCGTCCACCCAGGCCTCAGTGTTATTCCAACCAATTGACCTTGATCTGGAAGCTAAGCTCTCTTTATTTAGAGAGCAGGAAGCGCTGCCATGAGGGAAGGAGCCCAGGCTAGGCATGCGATCTGTCGAGTCATCAAGTCTAATCTGGGACTAAGCTCTGGGTTAATCAGAAACTAGGTTTCTGGAAGACAGCAGGCTAAGGCAAGGGAAAGGTACTCTAGCACAGTGGAGTCTTCCATTTCTTTCCTTTCTGTGATTTGATTTGGGAAGTCAAACTCAAATGATGGGTTTTTGTTTTTTGTTTTTTTTTTTCATTTCATCTTGTTCACCACCCAGAAGGAGAAGAAAGAAACGAAAACCCTCTTGCATTCCAGAGTTTCCCTATTCAGTCTTGGTCTGCACATACACCCTAAACTCAGGCGTGTATGCTCCTTAGCAGCAACACCAGCAGCAGCAATGGCTGCACGGGTGGCACAACAGCCTGTCTCTTATACACATCTAGATGTGTATAAGAGACAGGAGCCAGACATTGAGGAGACTAAGGCACGAGGACTGTGTATTAGGGGCCAGTGTACACTGCAAGATAAGACTCCATCATAAAGGAAGAAACCAAAGTTTAACGTGGTTGCACTTTTCAGTCCCTAGTGAGGGACTATACAAATAAAAACACCTGGGATTGCCAACCAGTTTTTCCAGGAAGCCACATTGTCCGTAGATAGCCCAGCCCCAGCTCCCATCGCTACTCTCAGTTCTCAGAATTTAAGGGCCCTTATTGCCCTCCCAGCCTCCATTTGGGCCAAGGAAGCTTTGTTCTAATGCTTTGTTTCAGGTAGATTCTTTATGAGACAAAGAAACCAAGCTGCAGATCTTTTTTCTAGCTCATTGTTTGTTTTTCTACTTTGCAAATGTTTTTCCCAAAGAGAAAATCCTCATTTCTATAATTGAATTTATATTTCTTTTTTCTTTTATGACTTAGGCTCCGTTTAGGTGAGGTTTCATATTACACTATTATGCATTTATTTTTAAATCTTTCAAATTTTATTGTAAACTTTTATTTTCTAATTTTTAATCAAATTTCATATGAATCATNAGCAATAAAATATAGCCATTTCAAGGATATCCTTCAATGAATTTTGAGAAAATGCACACCATTAAGTATTCAACACTACAGTTAGTATTTCCACCTCCCACTGAATCCTGCCTCCACAGCCAAACATTGATCTCTTTCCTCTCCCAAAAGAAGAATGGCATAGGAATTAAACAGTGCATTCTTTGTATCTTATTCTCTCATTGAGCCTAATGTCTATGGGATTTATTCATGCTGTGTATGTCTTCTTTCTTTTTTGTTACTTTTCCTGGTGCTGAAGATTGAACCTGGGGCTTTGCACATATCAGGCTAGTCTTCTACCATCGAGCTACAGCCTTCACCAGCCCTTCCCACTTTTGTTTTGTTTGTTTTCTGAGACAGGATTTCTCTGTGTAACAGCCCAGGCTGTCCTGGAACTTGTTTTGTAGACCAGGCTGGCCCCAAACTCACAGAGATTCACCTGCCTCTGCCTACCCAGTGCTGGGATAAAGGTGTGTGCCACCGCCACCCAACCCCCACTTCTTATTTTGAGATAGAGTCTCATTAAGTTCCTCTAGCTGGCGTTGAACTCACTCTCACCTGGAGAGGCTATGAAACGTCCATCTTCCTGCCTCAGCCTCCAGAGTAGCTAGGATTACAGGCTATGCCACCATGGCCAGGTTTTCTTCTTTCTTTTTTTATTTAAATTGTTGAGTATAATTTCACTTTTTAGATAAACCAGAATTTGTTTATCTCCCCACTAGTTGGGCATTTCCCAGGGGTTTGTTTTGCTTTTTATTAATAATTCTTCTTATCTTACAGTTTTGCTTTCTTCTGGGTTAATTTTTAATAGATGTTTCTAAGTCAGAACAATAAAAAGCACAAAGTTCATGTGTACCACCTATCCTACATAAGTTCAGCCTAGCCCACTATCAACTTTCTACACCACATAAGCACATTCGTTAAAACAAACCAACACATTATTGTGGACCAATGTTCAAAATTGACACTGAAGTTGACTCATGCTGTTGTATATTGGATGATGTATACTGTCACTTAGCCCTCATTATAGCATCATATAGAGTGGGCACAAATCCTGTATTCTGCCTGTTTATACTTGTCCAAACCTGACCACTGGCAACTGATCTTCTTACTGCCTGCCTAGTTTTGTTTTTTTCTAGACTATCCGTCTATGTTCTTCACTTCCATTTGTACATCTTCTTTAGTTGGGGTGTCACACCTTATACTCACTTTGCAGAGTAAGTTGAATAGATTTTGTTGTTGTTGATTTTAAAGAGTTCTTCATATACTTTTGTGTTAGTGTTTCATGGCTGTGACAAATCCCCAGAAAGAAGCAATGTAAAGGATGAAATGGATCTTCATTTCAGAGGTTTCAGTCCAAGGTCAACTGGATCTATGGCTTTAGGCATGATGTTGGTGACAACTGTAAGGTTAGGAGCATGTGGTGGGAAAGGCAACTCACTTTAAGGTAGTCAGGAAGCTGAGAGAGAGAAAAGAAAGAGGAAGGGGAAGGGAGAGGAGGGAGAGGGGAACCAGGTACAGCAGCCAGAGAATAAGGGAAGGAGGGATAGGAAGGGTGGGGAGAGATGAAGGAGCCAGGGTAGGACACAGCCCTCAAAGACACATCCCCAGGAACCTACTT
>LZPO01044487.1:22894-35205 GCA_001675575.1 Neotoma lepida | reverse complement strand
TCATTTTACCTGAGGTGAAAAGGCATTAATCTTTGATCTTAACCCCGAGTACAATATCATTCTCCATCACCTACCTATTTGCCGAACTATTAAGCCTGCTAAGAGGTGGTGGCCTGGGGTGGACGCTAAAGAAGATGAAAAGCTGCTGAATCCAATTCCCAAAACCCAGCCCAGAGGGAAGCAGCCTTCTGAAGAACGCAGCCGCCATCACACTCTGCACAGAACATTGTTTACCAAGAATTTGTCCATGCTGCTTCTCACAGCACTGCTGCCAAACTAGACACTGAATCTCCAAACAATGGTCCTTGGCCATGGCTGCTGACTCAGGGCTGACATTGTGCCAGGCAGTGTAGGAGAAAGAAAATACTAANCATAATTTTGGTTTGGGGAGCTNGAAGACAAGGTGGCACTGAGAAACCACTGAAGACAGTCCNAGNGCATTCCCAGNGACTCACTTGCTCCCTGGAAAAGTCCANTGGGGACCCAGTCACANAGAGTAAAGAGAATCCACCAGCAGCCTGATACTTTGTCNTGGAACTTCCCAAAATGGGCCATAAAGATAAAGTTCCTAAAGGTTTTTGATATAAATATAAGACAGAGAGACAGACAAGTAGGAAATTGGACTAGGAGCTCAGTCTGCATCAACTATAACCAGAAATGGAGTCGATGAAGTAGAATGTCCTGTGGGAAAGCGAAAGGGATATAGGGAGGAAAAGCTCCCACACAGGAATCTGGTTTGCTTTCCTCATTGGCTAAGAGACAAGAATCTCTTCACTACTGAAGAAAAAACTAAGAAAGAACAAAAAAGCAAGAAAACAAAAAGACCTGAGAGATTGCCAATAGACACAACAATCCCTTTCCTAAGAAACATTTTAAATAAGAAAACATTTTAAACAGAAAAGTAGAGGGCTTCGGGTTTTAAGAGAGCTTCCTGTTCTTCTAGAGAATCCAGGTTCGATTCCCAGCACCCACATGGTGGCTCACAAACATCACTAAGTCCAGGTCCAGGGGATCAGTCACCCTCTTCTGGCCTCTGGGGGCACCAGGCACACACAGACATGCAGGAAAAATATTTATACATTAAATAAAATATCCCCCAAAGGTAATAAATAAATAAATAAAAAGAACCAGAAAATGGGTTGGGGTGGAGTGGGGTGGAGAGATGGCTCAATGGTTAACATTTGCTTCTCTTCCTGAGGACTGGAGTTGGGTTCTCAGTACCCACATCAGATAACTCACAACAACTTGTAACTCCAGCTCTAGGGGATTTGATGTCCTCTTCTGGACTCTGAGGGCATTCACATACATAGGGCTAGGGGATTTGATGTCCTCTTCTGGACTCTGAGGGCATTCACATACATAGGGCACACACACACACACACACACTCACGCACGCATGCATGCACACACTCATGCAAAGATAGAAAATATTTGAAATCAATAAAAACACCATAAACTGCTATTATTAATAAATATGGTGGAATTACTGTCAGATCTCCTATCCCAGCATCCCCTGCTGTGAGTGGCTGATATCAGTAAGGGACCTGATCACATGAAATCCATCTCAGCATACTTCTAGTCCCAATCTGGAAAGAANCATCACNTTTTAAAATANATGGTGTGACTGAGGGGAGAGGAGGGAAAACGTAATCTTACAACAAATTTAAAAGTAAGAAAAATGTTGTACTGGATCCTAAATTGAAAAGAAAAAAATATTTAAGTGACAGGAGTTCTGTTATGTTGACATGGCTGGCCTTCCACTCCATAGCTCAAGTGATCCTTCTAAATAGCCTGGATTACTTGTGTACACAAATAAATAAATAAATGAATACCTCTCATCAAAGCCTACCACATGTGATTTAAAACCCTGATGCTTGAGAGATGTGCTGACATGGATTTCTTTATGGGTGGCTCTTTCTAACTAACCACTCAGCACCCCTGCCCAACTGCAGCTGGACCTTTGCTCCAGTGTTGAGGTTCTGTGGGCCTCTTGGGCTTTTCCCCATTTCTGGGGTTCTGGTGGCCCCTTTGTACTCCTGCCCTACACTTGAGGTTCTGGGCCCTCTTTTCTGGGCTCTACCTTGGCAACAGCTTAGAAAACTTAGGACCTCAAAGGCAAAGAGAAATACAGGTGACATCTTTTGGTGTTCCCAGTTAAAACTGGATTTCCTTCATCTTCATCCCGTGTCCATCCACTCAGAAGGCTGGGTCTGGTTAAAAATTCTAACCTCTAACCTAACCTCTNATCCTAACCTCTCTAATCTCTATGGCCAAGACCCTGCCTGGTCTTCCTCACCCCNACTCCTGCTAAACTATCAGGCCTCAGTTCNTTTTCCCATGATAAAACCAGCTCTTGGACTGCAAGAACAGCACACCCCACACTTGTCAGTTACAAGTTCATNTCTTGACACCATTCCAGAGGGTTCAACTCTTGACACCATTCCAGAGGGTTCTTGGAAAGTCAACCTTCAGCTGACCCCACTTAGTGCTGTGGCCTTCTAGGAAACTCCAAACTTGTATTCAAAAACAATTGTCCCCTTTCTAGTCCTGCTAGCTAGCATGCCACATGAACTCAAGTAGCTAACATCCTCCTTATGATGCATGAATACAGATACCAACCTCTGACTCAAGGAAGGCCATCTGACNACTGGCACAGGATAAAGGGAGATGGTCTGACAGTAACTGCCCAACTTCATCAAGACATAGCAAGAATAGAAATAGATGCCCATATGTCCCTTGGGACTCACCTCCCTCTAATCTCTATCTCACAAAATCATTTCTTTTTAAAAATATCTGTGTGTGTGTGTGTGTGTGTATGTGTGTATGGGTGCCCAAGAAGGTCAGAAGTAGGCATAAGATCTCTTGGAGCTAAACTTACAGGCATTTGTGAACCTCCCCACATAGGTTCTGGAATCTGAACTAGGTCCTCTAATAGCGTAGTAAGCNTTCTTATCTACTGAGCCATCTCCCCCAGCCTCCCTATTTTATTTTATTTTACTTTATTATTGAGACATATCCTGGCTAGTTTCATGTCAATGTGACACAAGCTAGAGCTATATGGAAGGAGGGAAACTTAATTGAGAAAATGCCNCCATAAGATCCAGCAGTAGGGCATTTTCTTAATTAGTTATTGATGGGGGAGGGCCCAGCCCATTGAGGATGGTTCCATCCCTAGGCTGCTGGTCCTGAGTTCTATAGTGTGGTGATTTGAAAGAAAATGGCCCCCAAAGGGAGTGGGACTATCAGGAAGTNTGGCCTTGTTGGAGGAAGTGTGTCACTGTGGAGGCAGGCTTGAGGTCTCATATATCTCAAGCTACACTCAGTGAGATAGTTCATTTCCTGTTGCCTTTGGATCAAGACGTAGAATTCTCCAGCACATGTCAGCCTGCATACCTCCATACTCCCAGTCATCATGCTCCCTGCCATGATGATAATGGACTAAACCTCTGCACTGTAAGTGAGTCACCCCAATTAAATGTTTTCCTTTATAAGAGTTGCCATGGTCATGGTGTCTCTTCACAGCAATAGAAACCCTAACTAAGACACAAGTTGGTACCAAGGTCTAGGGTATTGCTATGATAGGCCTGACTANGCTTTTGTTTGAAGGAATACGGACGCTGGGACTGTGGATTAGAAAAGCTTAATGAGCCATCCTAGTAGGAAAAATGAAAAACAGTGGTGCTAGTGTGATTTGAACTGTGGGGGCCTGAATCAAGAGGTTTCATAGGAGAAGAATTTTGCCTAGAGATCATTCTTGTGCTATTTTGGTGAAGAATGTGGCTGTTTGTTGCCCTTGTCTGAAGAGTCTGCCTGAAGCTAAAGTGAAGAGTTTTTTATTAATTTCGTTGGCAGAGAAAAATCTTAAAACAGCCTAGTATAGACTTGTCATGTGATTATTAGTGGTAACTCTAATGAAATTTATAATAAAAAGGAGCAAGCTGAGCAGGGTAAATTACAACACATAAAAAGTAAAAAGAAAAGGAGCACCAGGAAGTGGAATGGCATTAAATTCTGTCTGTGTTCAAGGAGATAAACAGATTAAGAAATGGAATAAAGGAAGTGGTAACCTCAGGGCAAGATCCTACCCAGCTAAGTTTCCAACTTGTGAAAAGGAATTAAAGAAAAGCTTAGAGCCAGTTGTGGTGGTGCATACCTTTAATCCCAGCATTTGGAAGGCAGAGGCTGAATGATCTCTGAGTTTGAGGCCAGCCTGGTCTACAGAGCAAGTTCCAGAACAGCCAAGCTTAGGCAGTGAAGGAAATTTTGGAAAACAGAAAGTTGGTGAAGAAGTAATTGAAGGGGACCAAGTTCCAGCCCCAACAAGCAGCAGAACTTGGCAGCTTCAGCCACATGATGCTGGAGTTAAGGTTAGAAGAAAGGGCTATGGAATTTGCCTCCAAGACTAAGAAAAACAGTTGAGGCCAGGCATGTGTCAGGGTGTCCCTGAATGGAGGCCCAGAGAGGCCATTGCATGAAGCTGTGAATTTAAAGCCTGGATTTCTTTGGAGACCCTAAAATGTTAGAGATGCCAGAGCNATGGGATACCTGCGGAGGAGAGCTGCTAACAGGGAGTGGAACCAGCCCAAGGGAGAGAAGTGTGTTGCAGTCAACAAAGCTGAAAGGAGTTAGAGATCTGAAGAATGTTTTGACATCAGACATGGAGATGCAGAATTTGGAGTTTGCCCAGCTGGTTTCGGGTCTTGCTTTGGTCTAGTATTTCCTCATTATGNTCCTTTCCCTACATTTTGGAATGGTAATGTATATCCTGCACTATTATATGTTGGAAGTATGTGATTTTTTTTATTTTGATTTTATAGGGGATTACAGTTAAGAGATTGCATGAATCTCAAAGAGACTTTGAACTTCAGACTCTTAAATAACTTTGAGAGTGTTATAGATTATGGGGACTTTTAAAATTGGACTGAATACACTTTTTCATTATGATATGGCTACAAGCCTTTGAGGGCCAGGGAGTGGAATGTGGTGGTTTGAAAGAAAATGGCTCCCAAAGGGTGGCACTATTAGGAGATGTGGCTTTGTTGAAGTATGTATGACCTTGTTGGAGGAGGTGTCACTGTGAGGGTGGGCTTTGAGGTCTCATATATGCTCAAGAAACCACCCAGTGTCTCAGACCACTTCCTGTTGCCTGCCAATTAAGATGTAAGGACTCTCAGTTCCTGCACCATATCTGCCTACATGCTACCATGTCACACTGTGATGATAATGGACTAAACCTCTGAAAATGTAAGCCACCCCAAATCAAATGTTTTTTCCTTTATAAGAGTTGCCATGGTCATGGTATGTTTTTCTTCACAGCAATTGAAACCCTAGCCAAAACAATAAGAAAGCAGGCTGAGCAAGCCATGAGGAGCAAGTCCCTATGTAGAGTGAATCTTAAACAGTCTTATTAATTGAAAACACCAGGCCAAGTATTGAGGTAAATTCTGAATGATCAGAGAGACAGAACAAGCCACAGCCAACCTCACCTTGCCAACTCCTCAGCTGATCTTGTTTCCTCAGACTGCAGGCTTCTGAGTCTTCACCCAAATGAATCTCAGCTCAACTGCTGCTCAAAGCCTGAAAGCTTAAGAGGCCNTCTAGCTTCTGGTTTCCACACCTTATATACCTTTCTGCTTCCTGCCACTACTTTCTGGGATTAAATGCATGTGTCTTTCTCAAGCAAAGACATGAGATCTCAGGTGCTGGAATTAAAGGTGTGTGCCACCATGCCTGGCTGTTTCCAGTGTGGCCTTGAACNCACAGAGATCTGGATGGATCTCTGCCTCGGAATGCTAGGATTAAAGGCATGTGCTACCACTGCCTAACCTCTATGTTTAATCTAGTGGCTGTTCTGTTCTCTGACCCCAAATAAGTTTTATTAGGGTACACAATATTTTGAGGGACATAATATAATCACATCCCTAAGCAGCTCCCCTCCATGGCCTCTGCAACAGCCCCTGCATCCAGGTTCCTGCCCTGTTTGAGTTCCTGTCCTGACTTCCTTCAATGATAGACTATGATGTGGAAGTGTAAGCCAAATAAACCCTTTCCTCCCAACTTGCTTTTGGTCATGGTGTTTCATCACAGCAATAGAAACCCTAACTAAGTCGGGGCACACACTTGCCACAGGATGTGTGTAGAAGTNAGAGGACAACTTCTAGGAGTGAGTTCTTTCCTTCCACTATTTGAGCTTCAGGGATCAAACTCAGGTCATCAGGCTTGGTGGCAAACACCTTTCCTTACTGAGCTGTCTCACCTGCCCTCTTCTTTAATTTAAGTTTTAACTTTTTTATTCTTTAAGGTGCATTTTTATGTGTATGTGTGTGCCTGCTTGTTTGTATGTGCGCCGTGTGTATGCAGTGCCTGAGAAGACCAGAAGAGAGTGACAGATCTGAAATAACAAGAGTTGTATGCCACCCATATGGGTGCTGGGAACCAAACCCAGGTCCTCTGGAAGAACAAGCAATGCTCTTAACCACTAAGTTCTCTCTCCAGCCTGTATGTTTGTATGTATTGAGACAGAGCCTCATTACATAACTCTGGTTGGCCTGGAACTCACCATGTAGACCAGGCTGATCTCAAACTCACAGAAATCTTACTGCCTCTGTCTCCCCAGTGCTGAGATTAAAAGTGAGTGGCACCAACCTGGACACCACCAGCACCATGCACACACATATGCTGGAATGTTAGATCACTAAGGCTATTCCTGACACAGGGCATCAGTACTATACACTTTATAGTACTTTCCTAAATTGCTAAACTCCTACCATGCGATAGGCCCATAGGATTATCTTCCTAAATTACTGCCTCATATCCTATCGAGGACGGTCACTAATCTGTTAAACTCAGAGGCTTTTCCCTCTAAACTCAGTGACCCCTCTCTCAAAGCTCAGAGATCCCAGCCCTCTAAAGTCTATAAATATGAGAAACTGCCTTTGTTCTGTGAGTGTTGTTGAGTCTATTCCAGCTGTTGTGAATGGTTGGCCTTAGGAAGGACCCAGACACCTGAAATCTGTCTAAGCACATCTGTCTACTGGACCTGAATCTTTATCATTTACAACACTGAGCATAGGAATTCCAGGCCCATGACCAAGCCCGGCTTCCACCTCNACCCTCTTCAGTCAGTGCTGACATATAGATTCCTANCACTGTATAACATGACCATTTCCAGGTTTCCCCATTACCCCTCACTGAGCATTGTCCTCATTAAAGATTAAACTTCCTACAACCCCTCTCTCCCAGAAGCTTCTGTCTCTATGAATTTGCCTGTCTCTTTTTTTTTTTTAAGAAAAAGAGGAATAAATATGGAACTAAAAGCTAAAAGAAAAATCTTATAGTTACTCATATAGACAAAAATGAGGAGATAGGAAGATTGGGGGATCTGATATTTTTCCTTGTAACTTTCCTAGCAGTATATATTTACTTTATGACCATGTGCACTACATACTTTTACTGTGGTTAAAAATCCATAACATAAAATTTTACACATCAACCACTATGGAACATAAACTTTATTGGTGTTAAGCACATATGTGAGCTAGATGTGCTGGAGTGTGCCAGCACTCAAAAAGGTAAGGAAGGATTTTAGGTTTCAGGCCAGCCTACGATACATATAGCAAGTTCAAGGTGAGCCTGGTATACATAGTAAGACTCTGTCTGAAAAATCCAAGAGCTCAGCATGTAATTCTGTGCTACAGAGCCTGGCTAGCCTACACAAGACCATGGGTTTAATACCCAGCAACATCACACACACACACACACACACACACACACACACACACACACACACACACACACACACACACACACACACACACACACGCACACGCACGGTGGGGGGGGGAGAGAGACAGACAGGCAGGCAGGCAGGCCGAGCAAAAATAGTGTACATTCACATTATTGTATGGCCATTGTCACATATCAATGCCTGGAACTTTTCTATCTTAAACTGAGATTCTGTACCCATCAAGCAACAGCTCCCATTCTTGTTCCCTCTCTTCCCCTACCCTTGGTGACCATTTTCCTACTTTCTTTTTCCGTGACTTGACTATGTACTAGGTACTTCCTATCAGTGAAAACGTAAAACATCTGCCTTTTACAACAGGCTGATTTCACTTAAGGTGACTCCATGCTGCCGCACATGTCAATTTCCTTCCCTTTAAAGATGAGTAACATTCTTCATGCATATGCCATCTGTAGTTCGTCCATTAGTGTACTTGTTGCTGGGGAAACCCCTTCAGCTACCCTGGATGATGCTGTTATGAGCATCCGATCATCTCTTTGAGTGCCTGCTTTCACATCTTGGGGTGTATGCCGAGGAGTGGAACTGCTGGAGTATGGAAATTCTGCTTGACTTTTTGAGGAAGCCATGAAATCCCTCCCAACATTTCCCGTTCCTTCCAGCAGTGAGCAAGAGTTCCAGCTTCTCCACTCCTGGCCAGCCCTTGTTATTTGGGGNTTTGTGTCTGTTTGTTCAGCCATCCTATGGGTAGAGGAAGCATCATTTTGATTTTGATCTCTAGTGCCTTGGTGGTTAATGACATTCAGTGTATTTCCATGAGCTTTTGACCATTTATTTTTAAGTCTTTTTTTTTTTTTTGATCAGGACTATTTATTTGTTTCTGTCAGCTGTTTGTTTTTTCTTGGTTTTCTTGGCATTTAAGAGATTTATTGATTTTCTCCATTTTGGGGGGTTGCCTTTTCCTCCATTTCTCTTAGGGATTTTTTTTCATTTCCTCTTTAAGGCCCTCTATCATCTTCANAAAGTTATTTTTTAAGGTCATTTTCTTATGTTTGAGCTGTGTTGGAATGTTCAGGTCTTGCTGTCATAGGCTAGCTAGGTTCTGGTGGAAAATATTATCCTTTCTGTTATTGATTGTATTCTTACATTGGCATTTAGGTGTGGGAGGCCAGTTCCCACCTTTTAAAGGGGTTCCTATGAGGAGGNAAAAGGGATAAGAAACTTTTAGATAGAAAGATAGCGAAGAGAAGACAGAAACAGGATAGCTTCGGAAGGACCTGGATCAAAACCCAACAGTCACTTCTGCCTCTTCAAAAGGGCTTTTTATAACAATGCCAAGGGGTGGGACAAAAGACCTCCCCCTTGCTANATCAAAGCACACCACACATCCAAGTGTAGACCCTTCCAAACACCTGGTAACCACACCCATAGTCAAATCATCCTCTTNTGCAGCCCTGCTGGCTAAAGCAAGCTCAGATACTCAGACCCTGAGTAAATTCCCACTAGGAAACCTCTGTGAGTCTCTACATTTAGACATCTGGATTTGGGATGATTATAGGTCTAGGTGTTGATTCCTGTGTTTGTCTTTGTTGGATGGGTGTTTTGTTTCTTGGTTTCTGTTTCCTCTCTGGTCTTCTGGTCCAAGTGGCCAATGGTTCTGGTGACTGAGAGTCTTCAGGTCCAGGATGGTGTCTCCCCTGGGATTTGGGGGGCCTTGGGTCCCTTGTTCCAGTCTGGCCTCCAGTAAAGCCAGAGTCTTTTTCTGGGGTACCTAGGAGCAGCTTGGCCGCCGGTAGAGCAGCTGNGGCTGTTCTTTCGGATGACATTGACTGTATGTGGGCCTATGGCGTCTGTTCTTCCAACTGGTGTGGACTGTATCTGGGCCTATGCAGTCTGCTTGAGTTCCATTCTGGTTTGTGTGGTCTATGCCTCAGTGGCAGAAGCCTGCTGGGATTGAGGGCGGGGGCCTAGCAGAGCAGGGCCAAGGACGAGCTGGGATGGCGTTGGCCTGGGGTAGGGGGTCATTGTTTTTGCTCTTTTGGGGGGCCCGTCTCCCAGCTCCCAAATAAGTCACTCATGGAGCTTATTCTTAATTATAAATGCCCGGCCTTAGCTTGGCTTATTTCTAGACAGTTTTTCTTAACTTAAATTATTCCTGTCTATCTCTTGCTTCTGGGCTTTTTCCTTTTCTTATTTCTGTATATCTTATTTTCACTCTTACTCTGTGGTTGACTGTGTGGCTGGGTGGCTGGCTCCTTCTTTTCTCATTCCTTGATCTCTCTTGCTGTTTCTTTTTTCTCCCAGATTTCTCCTTCTATTTATTCTCTCTGCCCACCAGCCCCACCTATCCTTTCTCCTGCCTTGATATTGGCCGTTCAGCTCTTTATTAGACCATCAGGTGTTTTAGACAGGCAAAGTAACACAGCTTCACAGAGTTAAACAAATGCAACATAAAAGNTTGATCTCTCTTGCTGTTTCTTTTTTCTCCCAGATTTCTCCTTCTGTTTATTCTCTCTGCCCACCAGCCCCACCTATCCTTTCTCCTGCCTTGATATTGGCCGTTCAGCTTTTTATTAGACCATCAGGTGTTTTAGACAGGCAAAGTAACACAGCTTCACAGAGTTAAACAAATGCAACATAAAAGAATGTAACACATCTTTGCATCATTAAAGTGAATGTTTCACAGCATAAACAAATATAACACACCTTAAAATAATATTCTATAACAGAAGAGTCTCAGTGGACAGAATCCAGGGAGGGGTACAGTTCTGCTGCTAGGCAGATCATTCACCCATTCTGGCTGGTGTGGCCCGGACCTGCTTGGCGGAAGTCTTCTGAGGTAGGGAGAAGGGTCCAGCCATGGGGCTGGGGACTAGCTGGGAGGATATGGGCTTGGGGACTGAGATCTGCACTATTTACTTGACTATATTGATTTGTTTGTTTGTTTGTTTGTTTGTTTGTTTGTTTAAAACAAATATTTAGGGACTGTTGTGAAATATTAGTTGAAGATGTGTTATATTTGTTTATACTGTGGAACATTTAATGATGCAAAGATGTGTTACATTCTTTTATGTTGCATTTGTTTAGCTCTCTGAAGCTGTGTTGCTTTGCCTGCCTAAAACACCTGATTGGTCTAATAAAGAGCTGAACAGCCAATAGCTAGGCAGGAGAAAGGATAGGTGGGGCTGGNGGGCAGAGAGAATAAATAGGGGAAATCTGGGAAGAGAAGATCAAGGAGTGAAAGGAGGAGAGGAGGACTCCAGGGGCCAGACACCCAGCTGCACAGCCAGACACAGAATAAGAAGGAAATAAAAGATATACAGAAATAGAGGTAAAAGTAAAAAAGATATACAGAAAAAAGGTAAAAGTCCACAGGCAAAGGTAGATGGGATAATTTGTTAAGAAAAGCTGGCTAGAAATGAGCCAAGCTAAGGCCAGGCATTCATAAGAAAGAATCAGCTTCCATGTATTTATTTGGGAACTGGGTGGCAGGCCCCCCAAAAGAGTAAAAAAAATTACAAGGAACCATGAAATGGCTTAGTGGGTAAGGGCATGGGATGGTTAAATTTGACTNCATCTGGAATCAACTAAAACCAAAGCAACTGGGCACACTTGTTGGGGATTTTTCTTGATCAGATCATTTGAGGTGGGAAGACTCACTCTACATCTGGATCATTTGAGGTCAGAAGGCCCACCCTAAATCTGGGTCATTTGAGGTCAGAAGGCCCACCCTAAATTTGAACCATACCTTCTGGTGGCAGCCCATATAATGACATGAAAGAAGGAACTTTTTGCTTTTGCCTGCTTTCCCTCTCTGGTGTGGGAAAGCTCATCTATCCTGCTGCTGAGGAATTCCTTTGCTGATATTAGAATCTACTTCTTTAGAATTCCAGCATAGACTGAAAACCAACTGAGACATCTACCCTCATGATCTGAACAACTACCTGATTCTTGGCCTTTGCATCAGGAGACAGCCATTGCTGGACTAGTGGGACCACAGCCTGAACACCATTCTAATAAAACTACATTTAATATTATATTTGTCAGGGTTCTCTAGAGTCACAGAACTTATAGAATGAATCTTTCTCTTCTCGTGTGTGTGTGTGTGTGTGTGTGTGAATTTATTAGAATGACTTACAGGCTGAGTCCAACAATGGCTGTGAATAGAAAGTCCAAGAATCTAGAGTTGCTCAGTCTTATGAGGCTGGGTGTCTCAGCTGGTCTTCTATATATGCTAGAATTTCAGAGGAGACTCCAATGCCAGTGAAGGAATGGATGTGCTGATAAGGCAAGGGCAAGCAGGCAAAGAAAGAACACATCCCCTTCCTTCTTCCATTGTCCTTANATAGGCTTCCAGCAGAAGGTGTGGCCCAGATTAAAGATGTGCCTTCCAGCCTCAATGTCTGGCTTAAAGGGGAGTCTTATCCAGCCTCAAAATCCAGTCAGAGGCATGTTGTCTTCTTGCCTTAAGGTCTGGATCACAAGTGTGCCCACTATTTCTAGATTATAGCTCATTCCAGATATAGTCAAGTTGACAACCAAGAATAGCCATCACAACTATGTATAGATA
>LZPO01044486.1:192491-208709 GCA_001675575.1 Neotoma lepida | reverse complement strand
AAAAAAAAAGTAGAATCTATCTCCAGGATTAGAAAAAGAGTGCCAGTCCCAAATGCACAAGGGAAGTGCAGGTTTTTATTACAAGTGTGAGGGCTACTGTTTCTCACCTATCAGATTGGCAAAAACCCCAGTGTAAATATGCCCTGTTGCTAAGGACAGTGGGTAATAGGCATGTCTCAGCAGAGAAGAGCACACAGTGACTTAAGAAGTTGGCAGTATTTTTCAGAATTGCAAACAAAGATGCCCTTTGACCCAGTAACTGAAACTCTAAAAACTCATTCTCTGTGCATTGTTACAGAAAGATTGCCAAAAACAGTTTAAATAGAAAAACAAAATAAAGGTGCTGTTTTACTCGAAGGGGAGGAGGGATCAGAGAATAAATCCACATTTATTTGGCTGTGCAAAAGACACCCTTATGTATGTTGTTGTGGGGTGTGATGCTGTTCCATGCAATGGGACTCTGGAGAAACGTGTTATAGGGAAATCGAAGTTTGACATCATCCATGAATGTGGGATCAAGACACAAATTAGAAGAAGATACAGAAGACATTTTCACAAGTTACATCTTGAGTCTATGGTCAGTGAAATTTGTTTCTTTTGGAGTATTAATGTAGAAGAGAAAAACAAAAGGGTCCAGGTTGTCAAATACAGTTGAGAACCATTGAATTTAATAAAACAAGACATCATTGTATTAGGGAGAAACATCTCAAAATCTTACTGGCCAGGGAGTCTGTAAGAGGCAGGTGGAGAACGTGCCACTCACTGCTCATGTGACTCACTCACAAGCTTATGTGACCAAGAAAGCTTCTCTCACAGGGTGTCCTGTGNAATTGCTGGTTGTGACGAAATGGGGCCTGAGCAGTGTGGGCAGCAGTGGCCTCCTTCTGCAATAACTCTGTAACACCTACTGTAGAAGGAGGCATGAGGCTTCAAACCATAACAGAATAACTGGCCCCAGCCTTTACCAGGTGTTGCTTTCTCTTCTGTCAACTAAAAAGATGAAAAAAAAATACGCAAATCTCATGTGTTCCAACAGGATATTCAGTGGGGACCAAATGATGCTGTGGCTCACCTGCTCTGGCAGGTGCTCAGCTCGGTAGAGATTGTAGAAAAATGATGAACCAAACTTTAGGGTGATCAGGTCCCATGAACTATTTGCAAGATATTCATTTAGTTTTCCTTCGCTCATTCTGCCTCTCACACTATCCTTGTTGGGAGAGAATCATAGGAGGGAGGAGCTAAACCCAATTTCCTACCTATATGTACTTTGTGGCCACCAATCAGGAAAGAGAACAAAGTATAGCCAGAAAAATCCCAAATAGAAATTAAACAATAATAAGCAATGGATTGGCAAAGATATTCAAGAAATAATAGCACATAGTTTGAATTAAATTGCAATGGGGACCTTACATAGAAACATATGTGGTCAACAAATAAAGATGAGTGTGGAGATAAATTGTCAACCTGATGAGCTTTAATTAGACAGAGAGGAAGGCGTAAAATTACCCCAGAAGAGATTATGGGAATAAATAAGACATTGACCCTGATGTGAATAGAAGGAATAAAGATGCATGGCTACAGTGAAATAGAAAATATACAAGCAAAAGTGAAAATCAGTGAGGACACTTCTTTCTAAAGATCAATAAATGANAAAGTCCCAGGANACCATCCCAAAAGACGAAGTTTGAGGGAGGGACAGNAAGGAGTAAAACACAAGGAAGAGAAATCACTAGTATTGGGAATAAAAAAAAGTATCATTATGACTCATACAGATATATTTAAAAGTAATGGAATATTTTAACAGTTTTATGCTAAGACTTAGTAACTTAGATGAAATGAATAAAGTTTCTTTAAAAATGCTACTAATAAACTGACAGATGATAAAACAGAATACTCAAAAGGCTCTCTGCCTATTAAAAATGTTAAGTTTTATAATTTAAAGCTCCCCCACAGAAGAACTCTGGACCCACACAGCCTTACGGATAAATTATCCCCACATATCTAAAGAAGAAATAATACCAATTTTACAGGCTCAGAAAATAGGACAGGAGGAGGATTTTCTAACTCTCTTTATGTGTAAAGTATTACTGTGATCCATGAGCCAGACAGTCAAGAAAAAGCAAAAATTTTAACAAAGCACCTANTGACTATGAACACAGAAATTCTTAATGAAATTTCAATGTATGAATCCAGCCATATTTAAATAAAAAATACAATTGGGTAAGATTATCACTGGAATGCAAGGTTGGCTTAATGCCTAAAAAAAATCAATAATTCAGGATAAAGAAAAAGTTATATCTTCATTTTAATAGATTCAGGGAAAACAATGGTTAAGGCTCATAAATCATACATATTAAATGTTTTCAGCAAAGTATCAATAGAAGGAAAATTTTAAAGGGTATCCATAAAAAAAAATCCATGACTAAAATTATACTTAGTGATAAAATACTAAATGCTTCCTTCTAAGACCCAGAGGGAGACAGTCACTTTTGTTGACACTTTTGTGTCCTGGGGACACAGGGGCAAGAAGAGGAAGCCCCATCCCAAACCAAAGTGGTCCTGACATGAGCCAGGTGAAAGTCTACCCAAACGGGGTTTCCTGTGAGATCCATTTCTAAAGAGGATCCAGATGATTGTGAACATCTGGCTTCGATGTCCTAAGAGACAGTCTAATTGAAGCATGACCCAAACCTGTTCCTTGAAAAGGGGAATATCAAATCAAAGGCGTAAGTATCTACATGTCTGTTTTTGATGCTGTATTGAAATACCCGAGGCAGGCTACTTTTGGAAAGAAAGGTTTGCTTAGCTCCCAAATTTGGAAGCTGAAAGTCTAAGATTGGGTGGCTCATAGGTGCAGCCTCTGGTGAGGGCCTACTTGGCTTCATTTCATCATGGTGGAAGTATCTGTGAGGAAGAAAACACATCACCAGACAGGACCCAGATGGATTGGTATTTCACAATTCCTTCCAATGGATCAATCTCTCTCTCACCTGTTAAGGTCTTAAAGGTTTCCCCATGACAATTCCACCACACAGGTAACCATGCTCCTAACATAGGTACCCAGAGCAAACAACACACACACACACACACACATACGTGCACACGCACATACACACCTTAGCCCTTAGCAGCCTATATACAAAGGTCAATAAGATAACACGCTGTTTTTTTGTTTGTTTGTTTGTTTTCTGAAAACTAATTGCTTCCTTCATAGGACAAGCTTTCATTCTCCAGAATGCTTCTTTGTGTGGAGACCACAGTCAACATCAGGTGTCTTCTATCCCCTCTATCTTGTTTTTGAGGCAAGGTCTCTCATGAATCTGGATCCCTCCAATTCTGCTGAACTGGCTTTCCAGTGAGCCCCTGGGCACCCTCTTTCCTCTCCCTCCCCAATTATGAGATCATAGGCACCCACTAGGGTGTCCTTATTTCTTCATGGGTACTGNGGATCAGGCAGTGCAGCAGGCACCTTACTGACTAGGTCCTTCCTACAATTTAAACCTTCATTGAAAAATAGACATCTTAAAATGATCAGAGATAATAGCTAATGATAACAGACTAGGATATTCATTGCAACAATATGTATAATGGGGAAAATTTAGAAATAAACTAAATATTTGAACAATATTAAATTGGTTATACAAATATAATCTATTCAGAGAGAAGATTCTCTGTGCAGCCACTGAAAATCACATTGAGGAATATTCCAGCACATGGGGAAATAGTCANGATGATAAAAGTAGACTGTATGGCAATGAACCCCATCTGATTCCAATTTTCCTAAAGGAAAATAAAAGATATGAATATAAATGNTACTGGTGAGGCTCTTTCAGTAGAACGTAATTTCTCTTGTGTGGTTTCCTGCATCCGACAGATTTTCTATATCAGTATTAGCATGCTTATGAAGATCAGAATGGAATAAGTAAGAGAACTTCATTCAGAGATGGGCTATTCAGAGAAAAACCACAGCTATCTGCCCGCTTGTCTGCCATCCCTCCTTGCCCGTACTTTAGTGGCTCAAGGCAACAATTAAGCCATTGCTTAACATAGGGGTTTTATATGGCAGGAATTGGGAGCAGAGCTCAGGGACAGGTGCCTTTGTTCCTTGTGCTGTTGCCAGGGACCCCTGATGGTGCCCAGCTGGTAGCTGGAGGTGTGTAGGAGCAAGANTGTTAGCTTGTGTCTCTGACTTTGAGTGATTAGAACGTTAGGGTCCNGTCCCTCCCTGCCACTCCCTGTGGTATTTGAANTCCTCCATGTGGTCTGCTCAGCTAACTAGTTGCACTTCTTACAAGGAGGCTCTGGGCTCCGAGAAGGAAGCGGCAGAGCCTGCATGATGACCTTCCCCATAGACTGCACTGATCAAGCTGTTCCAGCCCAGTCCAGAAGCAAGACGGGAACAGATGCACCTGGGACGGAGGAAGCAGCCACACATTTGCAGCTGTTTTTAATGCATCATAATTGCATATTTGAGCCCCAGAGAAAAACCAAGGCCCATTTTACTAGAAGAAAAAAAAAAAGAATAAACATTGGCATAGAATTCTCACTTGTAGAAACAGTCAAAGATCTCTACTCAGGCTCCTCCTGGTCTGTCATAGCTGTCATTGTGTGTCGAATACCACACAACTGCAAAGGAGTCTTTGTGTGCCAAAGCCTGGTGTCTAATCTAACAGAATGGCATGCTCACAGATATTGGTGCTATGAGCATCAGACCCAGGGCATTTAATGCAGATTGGAGCAGAGTGTTTGCAAAAGGTATTCAAAGAGTCCTCAGATACATTTCATGGGGTAGATCCAACGCATGGGCATCCAAACCCTTGATGGAGCCCAGGGCAAGGCCACGTAGTAGCTAATGTAGCTGAGAACTGTGTCTATCCAATGAGATGAAGGCTTTTCCTGGTTTTCAGAAGCCTGACATCCATCAATTTGTCTATATAATAGTGTCCCCATGACTCACTGTGTGATACATGGCAGGACTCCCAGTGGCTGGTTGAACCCGAGGATTGCACCAACCGCTNTAAACGTGGGTACTTCCCTGTAAACATGCACCTATAATGAGCTTCCACTCATAGGCAAAGCACAGTGAGAAATGAACAACAGCAATAAAATANAACAATTACGATCTACTAAAAAATAAGAGTTGACTGAATATGGCCTTTCAAAAGTACTCAGCACTTTTGCTTAAAAGAAACACTTCTGGCTTCTCTTTGCCATTCTAGAATTTTCCATTTGAGACCATTATGATACAATCAGAATGTCTTGACCCTCTACAAGCACTGTGGTGGGTGTCTTGATGACTGAGATGGCTACCAAGTGCTCATGAGCAGGTGGGTAGCATAGGTAGTGTGGCTCCTGGGGCAGAGGAATGATTTCCGTTACAGGGCAATTTCATCACGTTACTAAGGATGGCACCCAGCTTAGAACTTAGAAATTCTTTACTTCTGGAATTTTCCACTCAAGATCTTTAGACTGAAGCAGAAACCTAGAGAAAGTAAAATTGCAGCTAAGGAGGGAAGCTACCATGATGCTGAAAGTGGGGCCATTTCAGTCATTCACAGAAGCCCAACTGCCTGGGGTGTTTTCTTGGTGGCACCTGAAGTCTAAGGCGATGCATGGTTTCAATCTGAAATGCCGTCCCAGACGTGCGGTTTGAGTATGTGGTCCCCACTGATGGTCTTGTTGACAGCGGTTGTTCTCTGGACGAGCTATTTCCNGGTTCTTGTCATCTTAAAGAACTGAAAAAGAGGCTTTCACAGATTGCAAAGTTGTAAGGAAACTATTCAGAAACAAAGCAATCATAAGATCAGATGCCCTGCCAAGAGACACAGCTGAGTACGAGTGCTCAAGGGTCCTGGTTACTGTTTGGGGCTTTCTTTAATGGGGCAAGAGAAGGAGTTTGGACATCACACAGGTGGTTCTCTGTTTTGATTGACAGGCTTGGATTAGATGAACCTTTACTCATCACATATGTCCTATCTCATTATGTGTCTGATTTTAATCATATGCACGCCCAATTATGGATAGGTATAAGCTGATAGGTATAGGNTTCTCCCCTAAAAGTCCATAGTTTGCCTTATTGTGCACGTACCCCAAACTAGTCTTGGCTGTATTCCCNCCNCCTCAGTTCCATGCTTGATTATATCTAGAATNTGTTTGAATAGGTGTTACCTAGGATAAGAGACATTTTTGACAGTTTTCAAAGGGAGGGGAAACATATTGCATTGTTTGGTGGGGTTTACATGTAGCCCTGTCTGGTGAGGGGCCTAGGTTACTAGCTAGGACGATTCGGAAAGGAGTGTGAGTGCACAGGGTCTGGGGTGAGCAAATCCATCCTTAAAAGAGGGGTGTGTACACAGCTCAAGCCAAGTGAATCCCAGGTTGCTAAGGTGTTTCCAAGCTTGTCTGCCTCAGCTCCATTCAGGGAGATGAGATTTGGCTAGGAAGTGGGTCACTGGGGAATGGATCTTTGGGGGTGTTTTATTACCCTTGTCCTCTTCCTGTCTCACTGCCTGCTACCTGGTTGGCCATGAAGTGAGCAGCTCTCCTTCCCCACAAGCTTCTGCCACCACGATGTTCAACGCAAGCAGATTGATCCAAACAACCATGGGNTGATTCCTCAGAGACCGAGGGACTAACCTTCCTCCCTCAAGACTGCTTTTGGTCACATTGTGACAGAGTCCTGCTGCAGGACAAACACCACCTTCCTAGCACACCCAGTTCCCTAAATCTCTTAGCAGCAGCCTTCTGCCCAACGACCTGAGATCGGCTTAGCAAACATAATGATGCAGAGCCAGGCTAACAGAGCCCAATAAAGAGAGGCAGGAGAGTGCCGGAAGTTCCCACCATCCTGCCAATAGCCTTTGAAACCCAGGAACCGTGGAGAGAGAAGCCAACTAGCCCCCAGTGCTCTCTGCTGAGGGCTTCTGTGGGTGGCAGGAGGCACCTTCGCTGGCACAGCTTGCGTAACATGGGGAGTGCCAGGCCCGTCTCAGTTCCCACCACAACCCTGGAATGCATGTCTTCATTTACTTCTACAGGCTTCAGGACATTTTCCCTCCCATCTGTTAAGCATTAAATGGCAAAGCTGATAGAGACAGGCCCAATGTGACTTTGATTTTTGCATATGCTGAGATGCTCGGTTGGAGGGGGTCCTGGGGAGACCGGGTCCTCCACAGGAGCACTCAGAAGTGCCCCTCCCAGGAAACCCTGCCCCTCTCAACCTTCAGCAAGCACAACTGCTTTTAATTCCAAGAGGTTGTTTTCATCTATCATTAATTTTGGCAGTAGAAAAATAACCCTTTGATACCAAAGAAGTCCGGCCTAGTAGGAATTATTATTATTATTAGATTAGTAATAGCGGTGGCGATAAATTGGACCAGGCAAGAGCTGATGTAATGGACGCTCCCGGCCCTATTCACGGCTGTCAGCTCTGCTTAACTGGCCCTCCACCCTGGCCTGGGTTAGAAGTATTCCGTGTCCATCCCCTCCCTGCTGAGCTTGTCAGCACCTAGAGGGTACAAGCTTCTTCTTGTTCCCTATGCTTCCCAGCCCTGCCTAGCTCAAGCACAGAGGCTGTCCCTCCAACACCACACAGGGTGTTCAGTCAAACCTCAGTTAGCCGGAAGGTCCTTGAGCCAAACTTCAGAGAAGATCGCCCTCAGAGAGCAGGGCAGATGAGAGGGAAGGTTCTGAATGGGGTCATTCCATGGCTTTTGTCTTTAAAGCATGCTGTTTATTTTTATTTGTTTGTTTGTTTGTTTGTTTAATTTTGGAGACAGGGTTTATCTGTGTAGCCCTAGCTGCCCTGGAACTCACTTTGTAGCCGAGGCTGGCCTTGAACTCACAGACATCTGCTTGCCTTTGCCTCCCAAGTGCTGGGATTAAAGGTGTGTGCCACCAAACCCCGCTTAGTTTTAAGTTTTTGAGGCATAATTGACATACAATGATCTGTATAAATTTCAAAAGGCTGATGAGATTGAATTCGTGGTTATATCCACAGAATTGTCATTGGCATCAAGCCACGCCATGGACTGTGTCATTGCCAATTTTTAGTGTCATCCCTCCATGTCATGTGTTCTCTGAGCAGACAGAACTTCGTCCCTGCACCAGGATGAGGAGACAGAGAAATACCTCAGACATTGGATGGAGGTCATCCTGGGGCCTCATCAGTTACTCACTCACTCATTGGTTTGCCCAGTCCTTCTCCAAGTGTTCACTCTTCAACTTCCAAGCATCCAAAGTCTTCCAGACAGTGGAGCTGTGATCCCAAGAAACAGCTCCAGGGAAGAAGGACAGACAGGAAACAAGGGAACATGCAGAGGGGCTGTGTCTATCTGTACCATGACCCTGACCTGGCAAAGAAAACTAAAGCAGGTCAAATAAGTAGTGGAAAGGAGGAGCCAGCCTGCAGAGACAGACAGACAGACAGACAGACAGACAGACTGACTCACTGACTGACTGACTGACTGACTCAGAGGCCTGGGGAGACCAGGCACGCACAAGGTGGGAGGAAGCCAGACTGTCCCTCTGCTACAGTAATGACACAGGAGTTCACTCTGAAGGAGATGAATCTGAACACAGCCATAGCTTGACCTTATTTGCATCTGATTTGCATTTTAGGAGCCTCTTTCTGATTTCTGCCAGGGCAGTAGACTGAGTGGCCAAGAGAGCACAAGGAGCTAACATGGACTCATGGCTGAGAACTGTGACAGTGGCCTGGAACGCAGGGTCTGGTGGGAGGCAGTCAGTGTCCAGACAGAGGTTGATGCTAGAGGCCCTGTAGGATTTGCTGCTGAGCGGACCAAGGGGGAGGGAGAGCAGAGGTGAAGGAGAAAAGGGAGGTCAGAGGTCTCCAGGGTCTGGCCTGAGCCAGAGGGACTTGTCCTGAACAAGAGGCCTTAACCTTTGTACCGGAATACATTTCNGCCTAAGGAATAAAGAGAAGGCTGTGGGACCAGTGCACTGCAGTGAGTGGAAGCCACCCTTAAACCTAGCGACAACGTGAAGGGAATTCTTACCCCTGACTCTTCTGTGGAGAATCCTTGCTACACCCTCCAGGGCTTCTTCCATGCTGCTTTAGGGCAGAGCCTTCTCTCATGGAGACAAATCAGAAAAACAAGGTTTTTCACACGCAAAGGCCTGGACTCACCTTCCACTGTGAGCCACAAGTTCTCTAGATGTGCCTGCTGTGTATTCAGATCAAGATTGGGACTTTGGAAGGATGTCGGAAGGAGGAAGTANGAGCGACTGCAGGAGGGTAGTATCTTGTCTCAGAAGGATCTCTGAGTTCCAGAATGCAAAGGACGTGCTAAAAGAAACAGTGTTAGGTTCATTATTGTTAACGCAAGGTCTAAAGATTCGCCCTACTAGAAGAAAACATGAAGGAAGAGAAAGTCATTGAATAATTTTCCTTGTCATTGAAAGTAATAAAAGTGATATCAATTTTCTATAGGAGAAAACAGAATTACTATCAGAATCAGTAACCTTAATTTGTGGCAATTCATTACATATCCACACTGTGTACCATCTTCCCTCGGCATCTGAGGGGCACTGGCTTCAGAACTCCCCTTGGATGTTCTCTTCCCTTTCCTGTCCCTGTGTGTCCTGGTCAGATTTATTTGTTTATTTCTTTATCTTTGTTAATGTGANACAAGCTGGAGTCATCTGACAAGAGGGAACACAATGGGGACAGTGCCTCTCTAACACTGGCCTGACGGTAAGCCTTTGGGGGCATTTATTCTCTTCTTCGTTTCTTTTTCGTTTTCCTTTTGAATGTGTTCAGGTGTTTTGATCCACTGTTTGTCTGTGTACCACCTGCATGCTTGGTGCTGCAGAGCCCAGAAGGGGGCATCAGATCCTCTGGGACTAGAGTTGCAATTGTGAGCCATCTTTTGTTGTTGTTGTTGTTGTTGTTGAGACAGGGTTTCTCTGTGTAGCTTTTGGAACCTATCCCGGAACTTGCTCTATAGACCAGGCTGGTCTAGATTCACCTGCCTCCATCTCCTGAGTGCTGGGATTAAAGGCATGTGTCACTACCACCACCATCACCCCCACCCTCACCCCCACCCCCAGTGCCCCATATTTTCTTAGTGACTGATGTGGGAGGGCCAAGCCCATTGTGGGTGGTGCCATCCCTTGACAGACGGTCTTGGGATATACAGTCTGAGTAAGACATGGGGATAAACCCAGTAAGCAGCACTCCTCCATGGCTTCTGCTTCAATTCCTGCCTCCAGGTTCCTGCCCTGCTTTAGTTCCTGCCCTGACTTCCCTCAGTGATAGATGGTTTCCTAAGTGTCTCCTTAGGTTTCCTTCCTAAGTCACTTATGGTCATAATCTTTATTATAGCAATAGAAACCCTAACTAAGACAGAAGTTGGTACCAGGAGTGGGATGCTGCTGTGACAGACCTGGCTGTGTGTTCTTTGGAGGGTTGTAGTAGTAGTTGAACTTTGGGTGGAAAACCCATTTAATGCAAAGAGTTCAGTAGGCTGTTCTGTGGGAGCTTGGAAAATAAGAATGTGGAGAGCAATGCAGACAATGGAGGCCTAGCTTGTGAAGTTTCAGAGGAAAGTTTGAGAGTTCTTTAAAGACTCTATCAGGACTGCTTATTTGATGTTTTGAATTGATAATCTGGTTTTGGTCTATAGGGGCNGAAGATTAAAAAGAGACCATCATTACAGATGCAAANTCTTCTTGGAAGTGTTTCCCTAGGGTCAGACACAGACGCCATGGTCCAGAGGAGGCTAAAGCTGTACCTTGTGCCAACAGCCAAATTTGGTAATGAATAAGGGTTTCCCAGCAAAATTTGGTAATGTGTTCCCCTAGGTGGTACTGGTTTTGATGGTGGGAGGGGGTCATGGAGAGCAGTGGAGAACAACTGAGGCTTGCACAGTGAGAGGCCAGGAGGGACCACTGGTGAAGGTGCAGCTTCAGTTGCAGTAGAAGACCCAGGACTGAAGGAGTCATGGAAAGAAGCTGAAGTTTCTCACTATATGGCTTTGTCTGCATCCCTAACGAGAGCTCAAGAAGAAGCTAATGGTGAAGGTGCTGTGGAGACCTCAGCATTTTGGAGAAGCCAGTTCAAAATGGGATGACCACCAAGGACAGCTGAAGCCATAGAGTGGAGTAACCTGAGCCTACCAGAGAAGCTGTGTACACTGTGGACGGCAGAACCAGAGAAGTGGAGTTGCCAAGGTCCTTTGGGGCCCAGGGGATCATGAGTTGGTCTTAGGCATCAAACATTGAGCTTTTTATACTGTTGAGTTTTGGTTTTGGTTTCATCAGACTGTAACTGTGCCCTGGTTTTCCCTCTTGGAGTAAGATATTATTTAACTTATTTTTGATTTTACAGGAGCCCACAGTTAAGAGACACTGGAATTTTATAGAGACTTGTGATTTTATAGAGACTTTGGCTATTTCAGAGAGACTTTGAACTTTGAAAGAGATTTTTAGAAGCTTTAAAAAGACTGAACTTTTAAAATGTTTGAATCTTTAAAAACTGGGGGACTTTTAAAGTTTGGAATGTGTTTTATATTGAGACTGATATTTTTATGAGATCTTGGGGATGAACAAGAAAGGAAGGGTTACAGTTGAAGAGTGATGTGTCTGTGTGTCAAGTTGGCAAGGGGTCAATTATCCTGGTTGGGTTTTGTTTTGTTTTTTTTTAAATCACTTGATAAAAGCTAGTGTCATCTGAGAAGAAGGAACCACAACTGAGAGAATGCTTCCCTCAGATTGGCCTGTAGGCAACACTGTAGGAGCATTTCTTAGTGTGGGAAGGCCCAGCACATTATGGGTGACGCTGTCCCTGGACAGATAGTCCTGGAGTGTAGAAGAAAGCAGGACGATCAAGCCATGAGGAGGAAACCAGTAAGCAACATTCCTCCACGGCTTCCACTTCAGTTCCTGCCTCCAGGTTCCTGCCCTGCTTGAGTTCCAGCCCTGACTTCCCTCAGTGATGGACTGTTACCTAGAAGTGTAAGATGAAATAAACTCTTTTCTCCTCAAATTTCTTCTGGTCATGATTTTTGTCACAGCCCTAGAATCCTAATTGGTTAGGACACTATTATAAAATACTTTTAAAAAAATGACTTAAAGGAGAAAGGATTTATTTGCTTCACCATTGTAGGTTATAGTCCGTCACTGAGGGGAAGCCAAGGCAGCAGGAACTGAACCAACAGGTCACCTACACCCACAGCCAGGAGCTGTGAATTAATGCATGCTTGCTTACTAGTGCTCGGCTCCATTCCTCTTATACAGTCATGGATCCCTTGCCTAGTGCATGGTGCCACCCCTAGTGGGCAGTCCTTCTCACTTCAGTTAGTGCAATGAAGACAATCAGCCCACAGACTTACCGCAGGTTAACCTAACCTAGAAAATCCCTCATTTAGACTCCCTTCCCAGACACTTTTAGGTTGGGTCAGGCCGACAATGAAACTGTCCATCACAAGTGGCCTGCTGTTTAAATGAGCCCCCAGGCCTCCTCCATCTATCTTCAGTCCTCCATAGGCAGTTTCTAATACCTGAGACAGTGTAAATTCTGTGCAAATGGTTAATGCACTGAATTGTTTAGGGAATAATGACGGAGGCGGGGAATCCTGTACATATTCAAAACAAACGCAGCATCAAAATATTTTAAACTCTTAGCTAACTAAGTATGAAGAAGCAAATCCCTCAAATAGGGAGGCCCAACTGCATGTACATGAACTCATCTGGTATGTGTATGAATATAAAATGTAGGAAATTAACCCAAATTTGAATAAGCCTTGATTTGAACNTTTAAAGTCGGTCTGGTGGTATATCTCAGTGGTAAACACTCATAACATGTCCTGCGACTCAAAATCCACTAGACTAGAAAGAAAAGAAATTAAGAATAAGTGTGTACCAGCCATGCACACAGGCGGAAGCACTCTGACCTTGTCTGAGATTTTGTATTACCCAGATTTACCACTAGGGGGTAGCATCTCCCATTTCTTCTCCAACTCTTGTTTCCACCTGGAATATGGGCACAATATTCAGGCTAATTTTTGGTGTTGGAAGAAATGCAGAAATATGTCCCATGTGCCAGCAAACTGAATAGGCCATCCTCTGTTTGAAAGATGGGGACGTTTCTCAGAGAGGTTAAACAACTGACAGGGGCCACACAAGTGGAACTGTGTAATACTGAGCTCCAGGAACCAGTTTGAAAATGGTCTGTACCCTGGTGTATCCAGCGCGGCTACCACATCTACAATCAAAAGAGTCCTGAAGAATCCAAGCACTTACACCGTCCTGGAAAGCTTTGCATTCGTACGGTGGATGGAGCTTAGTGGTAATTAAGTTGTGTCCTGGCTGAGGCAGAGTGCCCTGCCAGCACACGAACCCTCCACCAGCATGGGAGGGATGACATTTATTTAGTATTTATTCATCTACTCATAGCGCACATATGGAGCTTAGAGGATAATGTAGTAGGGTCTGTTTTCTCCTTCTGCTTTTATGCAGGTTCTGGGGGTTGAACTCAGGTCTTGCAGAGTAAGCAAGCTAAGCTATCTCACCCACCCACCTTCCCCTTTCCTCAGGGTGCCTCAGCTGGTGTCAGCTGAATATGCTCACTTCAGTGTTCCAATGACTGTTGATGACACAGGAGCAGCCAGAATGTGTGACTATGTGTGGCATTTGGTGACTATGACTGCTGAGACTGTTATCAGTGTCAAATGCAAGAGACACTGCAGCCGTCTGCCTTCTGATATAAAAAGAGAAAGATGAAATGGCTCTTTAGTCTCCCAAGTGAGGCCGACCCAGCAATGATGTTGGCTGCTTCAAGTCGTTGGAGGCACTTCCCACCCACACTGCCTATGCAGACAGCTGACAGGGCCATGCTGCCGGCTTCTGCCAGCCACTGTGCTTGAGGCTTTATCTGCATGGCCTTAGTTCTCATCACCCACAACCCTCCGGTCGGGGAGCTACAAAGAATGATGCTTATTTTACTGCAGAAGTTCAGAGAGGTTAAGTAACTTGCCCACGGTCAAACAGTCAACAGGCATAGATCTGTGTTTCGAAGCTGGAGTTGTTAACGAGGATACTTTCTGACCTCTGAACATCAAAGATGAATCCCCAGGTAGGTCTTGGAGCTGTTCATCAAACTCTGCAAGAACTGCCAAACCCAAAGAAGTGTCTAACGAGCCTCAAAACAAAGCCTAGGCAGGAAAAATTAATGTCATAATCTCTCTCTCTCTGTCTCTCTCTCTCTCTCTCTCTGTCTCTCTCTGTCTCTCTCTGTCTCTCTGTCTCTGTCTCTGTCTCTCTCTCTCTCTCTCTCTCTCTCTCTCCTCTCTCTCTCTCTCCCTCCAAGTCTCCTGTCTCCTTTCGAGCACAAGAATTTTCTTCTGTATCTGGAACAATTAGTCTTGCATATTTCTGTTTGTGCACCAAGACACTAAAACTGGAACGCTGCAGATCAAGGTACCTCAACAAATAAGTAATTAAAGAGCAAGACCATCAAGTGAGCCAAGGATCTTAGGACGCATTTGTGAGTGCCACACCGGCACTCCTGGGAAACAATGCCCAGGTAATTATTTTAAATGAGCATTAATTATGTCATTATTAGAAATGGGAAGAAAATGCAATTTCCTTCTGTCACTTCTTGATATCTTAACTAGAGGAATATTTACCATGTTATTATAACAAGCCACTATTGGCATAATGGTGGCCAGGCAATAATACAGAGACATGTACATTTTCATATGAATATATCATGCCTAACTAATGAGATTGCTCATTTCATAACTTCAGTTCCATTTTTATTATTTCATAAAACTGGAAGTCCTTATCCATTTTATGAAAAACACCAAACCTTTGTGAAATTCATTAAATAAGCATAAAAAATTCATTAAACAAGTGAATTGCATTTGGAGCTGCTTTGATGCAAATGCCCTTTAAGCAATGTAAAACTCCATATTGATTTAACCTTTCATGTTCTGATATTTCCATGTGGATATAAAAAAATTCTTTATTCAGGGAATGAAATTAAGCACTGATCCCTTGATCTCCAGCTGGGCAGGATAGATTGGTCAATTTAAGTTTGCCGCCGCTGGTCAGCAAACAACGGAATTTAAAAGTATTAAGGCGTGTCGATATCTTAAGTATTGTCACCTGCACATCAAGCAAGGGAAAAATATATTATTCCAGCTCAATTAAGTTTGTGTTTGCTGTCAGGCTGACCTTGAAAGGGCGAGCCCATTGGGCCACGGCTCTGTGCCCTTGGAAATTGACAAGGGCAACAGTGGCAAGATGTAAGACACCAACAATAGCCTGCATATTTTGAATCTTGTGGCCAGAACAGCCTGAAAATAATTAGCCTGGAGACGCAGTCCCCTTGGGCTGTGTCCCCTCATTAGTGGGGGGCAGACAGGGGAGACAGCTATAGTTCAGAGGAGGAGAAGCAGACTCGCCCTTCCCCTAAGAAAGGCAAGAAAGGGAGCCTCATTAGGCCAAGAACATAAGGCAGATTTCAGAGGTCTCTGGGGAGGGATGGGCCTTTGGAGGTCATTGGTCACTCATTCAGCCACCCATTCATTCATTCAGTCAGTCAATGAATGCACGTATAGTAGGGGCCTGGTCATTGCCACAAACTACAGTTGCTGCTTTGGAAGAAAACACTGTCAATTAAGAAACTGAGCCAGGAAACAAACCAACAACAATAGTTATTGCCTAGTGTTGTGTGCATCTCATCAGAGCTCTTCTGTTTTCTTATTGTGTTGTGAGGCCTTCATCAAATGGTTCAGTCTCTCTGGGTGTCTGCTTCCCTGCTACTAACTCAGGAAGCTGTTGGACCCACAAAGTATCTCCAGGACCACTGCTGAGCCAGAGGGCAAGCAGTAAAGGCCCAAGAAGTGGTAAACATCACCATCCTGACTGTTTCTTCCATCTACCCTTCTCATTCTCTAGATAAAGTGACTGAGAACTGTAGCTTTGAGGTCACACAGGACTGGTCAGCACATTGGGTATCAATAGTGACCAAGCTTCCCAAGCCNAGGNTTTGGATGTCAGTGAACTTCTAATTCTGATGATCTTGTGTTACTATAAGATATGTAATGGGATCTGTGAAGGCTTCAGGAAAGGCAAGATACACCAGGATCCAACTTCTCAGTCTTGAATTCTCTGTTTTGTTTGCTTGGTGGGGACCCCCAACCTTAGCAAATTTTGCTTAAGTCCCAATGTAGATTGCAGTAGCTAGGGAGC